>QKWP01003101.1:0-10350 GCA_003550325.1 Gigaspora rosea | reverse complement strand
TTTTTTTTTTTTTTGGCAATCACGCTATACTTTATTTTATAAAAATAGTTACATATGCAAATGTTATTACTACTTCTGATATTAAATATCTAAAACCTAAAGTACGGCTCACCCGGTTACCATTGGTACCTAAATGCGACTTGCCAAAGTAGGTGTTGCTTCTCCGTCCCTTTTTGTCAAATGACGAATCAAGGACTGGGTCATTAGCATGGACCTACAGCCTGTCGTGACCACCTAATTTTTATTCTATAAAGAACATACCCCTGTTTCTACCCACTTATTCATTTCATTTATTGCTATTTGTATACAATTTACTATGTCAACCTTCTTATTCTTTTTTTCTACCGGGGTAGTATCGTCTTTATCTGTCATCTTCCTTCTATTTTTATCTTTTTCTAACTTTCACACATCTAGTAATACCCTCATTTTTTTCCCATTCAATGGTCTCGTCACACCTATGCTTCCACACCTTTTTTTGAAAAATATCCAACCATTTCGTTAGCTATGAACACAGGATATCGTTAATGGTCTTTTGCTTGAGCCCCAATCTTTTAAGACTTGTTCGGATCTCTGTGCTTATGATTCCTCTTGCTAGCTTTTCTCTTCTTTCTTTGGTGTTCGATTCTGTGTTAGTTAGAGTTCTACACAAGTATTCTTTCTCTACTAAACCTCTTTCATCTGTTGGTAATGTAAGCCAGATGTCCTCTGCTATTCTCTCCTCTTCTTCTTTCCATAGATCATTGTCTGACGTGCTGATTACTAAATGCTCTGATGTTTTGGTCTCCTTCTTACATTTATGACAGAGGGTTGAGAAATATATTTCTATATTGTCCCGCTGTCTTTTTTTCAATGTCAGTAGAAGCCTATTTATTGTCTTGAGTCTGAAAGTCCACTTTCTGTGTTCTTTAAATGTGCTTGCTTTAGTATTCCATGTAATCTTCCAAAGATCGCGAAAGGCCTTCCAGTCTTTTTTTCCCTTTCTACTTAGGTGCAGCTTGTTATTCTAATTTTTGTAAAAGGTCCATTCCACTTTATAATATGTTTCCAGAACCATGTTGACGAATTTTCTTATTGGTATTTCTATCGCAGCACCGTTCCAAGTAGGTTTCATCAACATTCCTTGTGTTTCAGTAGGCAAGTACCTTGTATGTTCGCATAGAGCAGCACCTTGCTTCGCAAGTGTATCTGCTCTTTCATTATGCTTTACGTCTATGTGAGCCTTAACCTTTTTCATGTGGACTTGTATATTTTTGACTTCTATGTTCTCTTTTATCAGGCCTAAGATTTCTGCATCTTTGGTCTTGAACCAACTTCTTGGGGTGAATTTTCCGTTTAGACTCTTGATCTTGTTAATTGCTGCCTGACTGTCTGTGTGTATCTCTATTTTACTACCTTAGGGGGATATAAGAATAGCTTCCAAGATTGCAATGATTTCAGCTCTAGTGGATGAGAACCAATTTTTACTTCTACCTATTATTTCCCTAACTATTTTCCCATTACTATCTATCTGTACCAAACTATGTCCCATCCTAAGATTTTCTGTACCATTTCCTTTGAGTGAACCGTCTGTATAGAAAATACCCTCCTTCAGGCTCTGGTTTTTCTTAAGGGCCTTTCACAGTTCTTCTTTGCGACTTGTGTTACATATGGTTTTCTCTATGCACCAATAGTCCCAGTTTGGTACTTCTATCTTTGTCACCATTTCTCTTTCAGTTGTTTTCTTTCTTTTCCCTTTGTTTCTGATATTGGAGATTTCGATTAAGCTTCTGGGCTCCATAAGCACCTTCCAACCCTTTTCATGTCTTCTTATCCAGGAGGAAACATCCACTACATACGTTTTCTTCACCTAAATCTTGTTCAGAAGTTCTCTTTCTTGGATTGGAACCTTATTATACTTCTCTGGACTTGAGTTTTCTTTGTCTTCTTTCAGAGCGTTCTACTCAACTACTCTGAGAGTCTTTTTCCTTTTCTGAAGTACCCTTCCAAAGAAATTCTGGTTACTACTTTCCTGGTTTGTTCCTACTACCCATTCCTTCTTGGATTTTTTAGCAGAGATTGCTCTTTGTTTTATTCTAACTTGAGGTTTAATATTATCTGCATTGTGCTGGAATTCCCCCTTTATTTTTCTAGAGTGCCCATTTTCTAATACGATTCTTTCCAGTTCTTTAAACCAGTTAGGAATTCGACCGGATGCAGCCAAATCTCTTATTCTTCTAATTTGTTGCCACGTTAGAAGTTCCTGGTTTTCATCTGTCGTTAAGTGATCTAGGTACCAAATTCTTAACTCATCCAGGCCTCTTATTCTTTTTTCCCAACCTGCATTTTTAAGAATTTCTTTAATATGTCTTTCTTTGTTGGTACCACCTTTAATTTTCCATGTGTCTTTAGACAGTTTTCCTTCTAGATCGATTCCTAATTTTTTTGCCTCGACCATGATTGCCACGTTTAGGTTTTTGTCCCATCTTTCTTTTGTGAGATCTTTTACATTAAGTGTCCATATTGGTTCTGTTTCCATGAGCTTTAGTTGTGCCTTTCTCATGCAGATTCTCATTATATCTCCTACTATGTCTGGGTTGTTTATATGGACTATCTATTCTGTTATCATGTGTTCCATGTGCCGTTGCCACAAGGGCTTAATTCCGCACATATCAGAATGGGCGAACGCTGCATTGGGAGCTGTCTGTTCAGTTTTTGCCTTCCACTTAACTACTTTTAGCAAAGGACTTTGTATTCAGTTGTATCCTTGCTGAGTGAGTAGGATATTGTTCAGTTTGTACTCCATGCGGGGGAGCCATACTACATTATTAATGTATTTTGCTTGTGCAATGGAGATATTTTTCCTTTTCAGTATGGTCGCTAGTTCTATGGTTTCTCTTCTAAGTCTGTTCTTGCAGCTTTTACTCAGGTTCCTTCCTGCTATCCATATTCCTAAGTATCTGGTTAGTTTGGTTTCTTTTTTGACGAAGATTTTGGATTGGTCTTTTTTTCACACTAGTTCTTTAGGGCTATTCAATCTTCTTTGGTTTATGACCACCAGTTCCATTTTTTTTGGGTTTAGAAGAGTTCCGTTTGCTTTGAAGAAGCTTTCTGTTAGGTCTAGCGCCTTTTGCATATCATCGTGTGAGTTTGTTAGTATTGCAGTATTGTCTGCGTACGCAATAGCTGTTACTTTGGAGCTTTCCTTTTTGTGTTCATTTGTGTTGAGGTCGACAGGCCAGTTAATTGATATTTCTGCTCCCCAGTCTGAGTAGTTTAGCTTGTGTAGTAGCGGGTCAAGGTAAATTCTCCATAAGAGAGGAGATATTACCTCCCCTTGGTCAATTCCTTCTGCCACTGTAAAGGGGGCCGTCATTCCATACTTTGTTATGACCTGCACCTTTCTATCTCTAAAGAGATTTATGAGTATTCTAACAAGCTGTCTTGGGAAGTTAATTCTTTCCATGGCTAGCTCTAGTCACTCCAAGTTAACGGTATTGAAAGCTTTTTTTATATCTAGTAATGTAATCCATAGCTCCTTGTTTTCTTGTTGCGCATCTTCTATTAATGAGTTTAGTATAAATATGGGTTCTTGAGTACACTCTCCCTTCAGTCCCGCAAAGTTAAGTCCCTTTAGAATCTTGTGTTTTGTGATGACCTCACTAAGTCGCGCTTATATAATTCTAATTAGCACTTCCTGCCAGCTTCTAATAGCATTATAGGTCTCATATTTTGTAAAGCCAAATCCCATTCGGGTATTTTGGATATGGGGAATATTACGCCAAGCTTCCATTTGTCTGGTAATATTCCTGTCTCTATTATCATGTTAAACAGCTCTACGTTAGCTTCTTTCACTTTTTTACTTAAGGCTTGAGTAGGGTATAACCGATGCCTAATGCACCTGGTGCTGAGGAGTTCCTTGTTTTACCTATTGCTGTCTCCCAATCGTCTACATTAATTTTATGTAGAACTGGGAGATACCAATCTTTTCTGATCCACTCTTTGGGAGTATACTCTTTGGTCCATGATTCTTCTGCCTTATTATTGCTTCTTTTCTTATGCGTATATTGTTTTTCGAAGTATGAGTTGACTTCCTTCTTGACGTCTTCTGGTTCTGTGATTAAGCGTCTTTTCTCTCTTTTCCCTTCTATCTCTATCAATACCTGGTCGATGGTATTCTTGTTCCAGGGTCTTTTCAGGATGCTATTCAACATCTTTTTCTCTTCTTTCCCTATAAGGCTGTATCTCCTCTCTATATAACCCCGAATTTCTACTTCTTTTGCTGTTCTTTGTTCTGCTACCATTTTCCTTTCTAAGATTCGGATCCAGAGCTTTAGTTGGTCTAGCCAGTTTGTTTCCCAAATTTCTTGGCGTAGTAAGGGTATTTCTGTGTCGTTTTGCATGTTGACCTCTAGTATAGTTGCGTTCACTTTTGCTTTGTACTGACTATCTATGACCCTATTTAAGTTTTGCTGTACTTTTCGGCCCAGTTTTCTGAGCTTCTTTATCCACTTAAACCAGGGGTTCCATACCACTTGTTTGCGTTTTTCTTCTTGTGTTCCTTTGATCTGCTTGTATGGTATGGTTTTATTTGCGGCCGTCTGAATCTACTGGATGATTTTATCCCATTTTTCATTAATCCTTTCTTCTATGTTTAGACAGTTTGGTCCCTCTTTCTTTTTCTTATTATTGATATCGTTTTTAATTAGCTTATCTAGCTTGTTTTTATATTCATCCCAATCTTCCTTTGTGACTTCATCATAAAGAAAGATTTTTCTGTTCTCTACGTTCATTCTTTTTTGTTGTTTGAGGGAGCGATTACCTAGTATGAGTTCAGTATACGGGTCTGTCCAAACGAGATTGTGATCACTTCCTGTACAAAATTCTATTTGTTCTATATTACTATCTACTATTATACTTTTAAATTCTGAGTCAACCCAAATGTAGTCTATTCGAGATTTGGATGTTCCGTTTGACCATGTGTGTTTGTTTCCGTTTGGGTTAATCAGCTTATATATATCTGTGAAACCAGTTCTTTGAAGCCATTTGATTAGAGGGGTTCTGTTTTGTTTGCTTATAGCTTTAGTTTTTGGTTCTTCGTTTGCTCCAAATAGGTCGTGTGTATTTAGGTCGCCCCAATAATGATCCTGGTATTTGGTCCTTTCTTGCAAACATCTGTTGCAATTTGTTGCTGAATTTTCTTTTGTGCCTCTTTATCATTCGGAGCCATTTACACTGTCCATATGATAAATGTTACTCCTCTAAATTCGAATGTGCATTTTAGGGTATACACGTCTGGAGATGTTACGCTTGTAAGATACTTTTGCCAATGTTTTTTAATTAGGCACCCTACACCTGATCCCTTTTTTTTCTCTATGTGTTTTTTAGTCCAGTAACGTTTGTAGTCTCCCCATTCGAGGTCTGCATACTGCATTTTCTTACTCTATGTATTAGTTTCCGTTATCCCAATAAAGTCCAAATTTTCTCTTTTTTCCATTTCTAAAAGCTCCTGAAGTTTGCCTATGTTGTTTTTAATCCCGTTAATATTATGAAAACCCAATTTCCAAAAATTTGTATTAATTTGTTCTAATACTTCCAGGAGCTGTTGCAGGCTCTTGGGTCCTGCACTATTCTGTGGTTCAACTAGTGCACCGTTAAGATTGTAAAGGGCTATTTACCCCTTTACTATCTTCCAGTCTTTCGAGTCTTTCTATAATTTCCTTTAAGGCACTATTTGGTAACGGGAATGTTTCTGTCTGAGATACTCTGTCTTTTTCTTTGAGGGGTTCCTTTTCTTTTATTTGTTTATTTTCTTTGGTCCTTTTTATGTGATTAGGATGTGTGTGTCTATGTTTGGAGTTGTCTTCAGTCGTGTGAGAGTATTTGCTCCTATCATCCCGTACATGCACTTGTTCTTTTATATGCCGTAAGGAGTTTTTTTTGTTACCCCGATGATCCTGTTGTACCTATTCCAATTTGGTATTGTAGTAGTAGATCTTCATTTGCTTTGCTCTGTCGAGATCTTCCTCTTTCTCAAAATAGATTGTAGTACATTTACGTTAGTTGCCATTTCTATTAACTGATATGTACACTGCTTTCGCATTTATCCATCTTAGTTGCCTCAGAAGCGATGTCTCTGTTGCTGTTACAGGGATGTTTCTGATTAGGGCCTTATAATTCTCTCTTATTTCTAGTATTTCTCTATCAAATTTTCCGTGTGTTATTCGAAGCATCTTCCCTTCCTTATAGTGTATAGCCCAAGATGATCTAATCGAGTTTAGCCTTGCTTCAGAATGTGGCTTCAGGTGAATATATGCAGCTATGGATTTGTTTACTGTTTGTGTTTCCATTATTGTGGCTTTGCCAAAAAGGGAAAAACAGCGCCTAATCTTATATAGCCGTGTATTGTTGGGTATATCCCAAACTGTAATGTCCAAATCTGCAGGTTTAGTTCTTTGAATTGTTTCCGTTTTTGAGTTTACCTGTTCATTTTGTATTGGGGCCCACATTGAGTCATAGATGTTCCCAGTTATTATTGTGTTATCAGTTACGATACATGTTTTTTGGGTGATTGCTAATTCTATATCTTCCATTTTGTAATCTTCCCTTTTGGTTAGGTCTTTTTGTTTCTCTTCTTTTTCTCCATTTATTGACAGTTCTTCTTCTAGTTCTTTGAACTTTTCTTCGAGTCCAAAGTCCCATGTGCCATATTTATTGTCCTCTAGGAATTTTCTTCTTATTTCTTCCTTTCTTTGTTCTTGTTTGTTGGGTTCTTCTATATTTGGTTCCGGTGGTTTAGGACCTTTTTCTTTTAGTTTTCCTTTATTCGTTTTCCCAATAACCTCCAATTCGGCTATGGTTAGATCTTGATTTACTGCGACTTTGTATTAGAGTTTATCGTATACTTCTAATGATTTTCTAATTACTGTGATAATTTCGGGGCTGTTTAGTCCCAACCATCTAGCTATCTGTTTGTCTTTGTCTAATGTGTATGTTCTTTGATTTTCTAGTTGTTCTTTTACTCTCATAAAGTCACATTTGAAAGTGTTTTTAACTTCTTGTAGGTATTCCATTATCTCTTTTCTTGTTTATCGTGTTTTAAGTAATACACGCATCTTTGTTTGTTTATTTGGTTTTGTGTGTTGATCTCTAATCGTTGTTTGTTTATTCGATCTGATCACGTATTTGTTGTGTTTTGCTGATCTGCAGTACAGGGTCAAACCCAAATCGCCACTTTTGTCTAAATTTTCTAAACGTTAGAGTTTTCTACAGTATATACTATGAGAAAAGTTTCCGTTTGTCAGTAGTCTTCTATTAAAGTATTTCTGCCTTGTGTTGTTTCTTGTATTTCCTCAATCTTGTTATGTGTTTTTAAGAAAATTATTACTTTCTCGTCAAAATTTTGTTTCTGCTAATTTTGGTGCAGGTGATCAGCGGAAAGAGTTTATTTAATTTATTGACTACATTTGTTAATGTTGGCATATTGAAATAAGTTTTGCAGTAAAAAGGTATATGGAGTATAGAGTGATAAAGAAACAAAATAAAGTAAAATAAATTTAAGAAATTTTAATTATAAAGAGAGTATTGAATTTAAGGTGGATTTTGTAAATATAAAAACAGAGTATTATATTTATCAAATAGAGCAAAATAATATGTATTTAAGATTATTCAAGCAGATGATAAATTTAATAAATAGGATAATAGAGCAGAGATTGAAGAGAGCTTCACAAAATGGTATAAGTTGTTTCGTGTAATGTAATAACAACTAGGCAAGTATATGTTATACAAGTCACGTGCTATTTATATCACGTGTTATACAAGTCAAGTGTTACACAAGTTACGTGTTACACAAGATATGCAAGATTGTATAATTTAGGTAATGTGCTTTGTATAAATTAAAGAGGTTACAAAAGGAGTAAATATTTGCCTTGTGTAAAATTAATTAATAGTTTGTTTAATTAATTGAAAACCAATTAATTTCAGGTTATTAAAAATGTGGGTAGCACGATTTTATGTTACACAAAAACGCCTATAGGGGTATTTTTGTAGTAGAGTTAAAAAAGACCAAAATAAAAAAAAAATAAAAAATAGGAAAAAAATATAGAAGAGTTAAAGGTTTTTTAAGTATATCTCAGTCAGTTTTAGGACTACAAACTTGAAATATAGCTTGTTGTGATGAGAAAAGTATGCTTTTTAACTTTCTCTTGGTTTGCAAAATAGATTAAAAAGGCCGTTTTAAATGTATTTCAAAAAAAATACAATTTTAGGCCAAAGGGCCTTTGTTTGATAAGTTTAAGGAATTTTGCAATAAAATTTTAATATTATATATATTTTTAAGAGTAGAACAAGTTTATTTAAAAGTAGAAGCCAGATTAACTTATTAAATTATAAAGTTATAAGAACTTTTTAAATAATTAAGTTTGAAAATTTTGTGTACAAGTGATTAACAGAAAGAGTTTTTATTAGCCAAAGTTGTTCAGGATGTATAGGATAACAATTTATTAAAATTGTTGCAAATAAATGTCATAATTGGTTACCTAAACGTATTTCTGATGCTTCTTCAAGACATCGATCCCATTCTAAATTATTTTGCAATAGACCTAATGCTTGACATGCATCTTTAAATGTAGTATAAAGTATTTTATTTACAGTACGTAAGTGTTCAAAAGAATGTGCACCATNGATCCCATTCTAAATTATTTTGCAATAGACCTAATGCTTGACATGCATCTTTAAATGTAGTATAAAGTATATTATTTACAGTACGTAAGTGTTCAAAGGAACGTGCACCATGTACAATATTAAGTAATAAGCGTAAATAATAACGTTCTCCAGCACCTGGATGTACAAAGTAGAGGTCTTAATGGATCGGGTTGGGTCGGGTTTGGGCCTGACCCAGGTCAGACCCACTTGGGTCAAAACCCGACCCGGGTCTGACCCGCCTCATATTAAACCTGACCCAGATCTGACCCACCTCATTCCAAACCCGACCCGGGTCTGACCCGCCTCATGCCAAACCCGACCTGGGTCTGACCCAACCCAATCCAAACTGGGTTGAACCCAGGTCAACGGGTCATATAAAAGGCTTACAAATTTTATTATGCATTTAAATGAGCCATTCGAGTTATGAATAGTTTTATATATTTTACAACACTTAGTAAATATAAAAACATTTTTTAATCTATGTCTGATAATTCACCATATTTGCATTTTTTTGAGTCCCGTAAGTCCTGTGATTATAATACAGTAGTCACTTTGACTTCATGGAATTATTCACCGTATTTCCCTTTTATAGATAAATAAATTTTATAAAATGAACACAGGATGGCTATTTATGTTGTATTTGCGGACTCATGGGACCCAAAAATTACAAAGATTGTTTGATCCAAATAAATCAAAGTTCGATATTCTAAGTATTTAAAATAATCTATTCATGAATATTGCTTTTAATTTCAATCGGTAAGTTCATTAACCTAAACATTTAAAATAAGCTATTCATAAGATATACATACTATTTAATCACGTTAATGTTATAAATATAAAGAATTTTTATTAATTTAAGTTATTCATGACTATTTAAGTATTTATTTATTTGCATCCGGTTAGTTGGGAGCATAAAAATTATTTGCATTTTACATATATTAATACGACTGAATACCCTGGTTAATTATATACAACACACATGTTTGATTCAAATAACTGATTAAGAAGTTGTGACCAGACCAACTAAATTACTACTAGTGTACGACCCGTGCCTTTGGCACGTAAGTGGCACGTATAACTATAAAATTACTATATATTGTATAATTTGTAATATTCTCATTTATAAATAAAACAAATCTTAAAATAAAATATGCCATTAGATAGATCGTTTATAAAAATAGAATCCTTTTGCAAAATAAAATAAAGGGTTTACAACATCAATTTAAAGATTTGCCATCGAGAAATTTAGTAAGCTTTCAAATGCATTATGAAATGAAAATACGGTTTCAGAATTAAAAAAAATAGCGGATTTCGAAAATATAAATAAGCGTATAAAAAATCATATTTATGTATCAAAATTTTGAAACTGGCAAATGAAATGGGAGTGTTTAGAGACTCCCATTTGATGAAATAAGTAAAATTTTTAGATAAACAAACAAATAAATAATAAAACTTTCACTTAAATTATTTAATAAACCTTTGCTCAATAATTACTTACAGAACCTTTGCTCAAATTACTTATTAAATATTTGCTCAAATTATTTTTTATATAACATACTGAACTTTGCTCAAATTATTTACTGAACTTTCGCTCAAATTACTTACTAAACCTTTGCTCAAATTACTTATTAAGCCTTCGCTTAAATTATTCTTTTATATAACTTGCTGAAC
>QKWP01003100.1:0-35492 GCA_003550325.1 Gigaspora rosea | reverse complement strand
GAACTTTCCTATTTGTGTGCAGGAATGAAGTGTTACCGACAAAGTCGGCAACAATTTTTCGAAGGAAGTTGGTGTGCCGAAGGCTGTTGTTCGGTTTCTTTTCCTAGCGATTGTGGAGTGGGATGATGGTAGGTTACAAACGATGCTACGAGTTAATTAATTACTTAAAATATATGTGCCGTGCGAGGATGTGTCAAACTTTCCGCTGTTTGTTTGTTTGTTTTTACGATTTGCAGTGATGTACAGGGGAGAGTTTTTTTAATTTTTTATCTGATTAGTTAAATCTTTCATAATCAATATAATATATACATTGTATCATATAAATAAATAAACCAGGTTTTTTGTTAGTTAGAATTAGGGTTAAGTTAGAATAAGATTAGTTTTTATACTAAAATTTTACAAGAAATTTTTTTTGTTAGAGAGCAAAGAATAGGTTCATATATGAAATTTTAAGTTTTAGGCAGCTTTGTCAAAATGACCATTTGTTTTAATTGTCCTGATTGTGCTATATTATACCAGATCTTCAAATTTTATTGGTCAATCATTAAGAGGTAACGTATAAGCACAATGCAGGGGTATAGCGCATATTTAACTTCTTAATTATTTTATATTATTAAATAATAAATTAATAAATAAATATTATTTATACTAGGGGTTATCAGTGGGTTATCAATATCCACCTTATACATTATCGATCACGTTACACTAATACTAGGATTATCAATATCCACCTTATATACTATAGGTCACGTTATACAAATAATTACGGAGTGAATTTATTTTTGACAAATAAATATGAAGTTCGATCATGACATGATTGAACTTTTCTACTTTCGTTCTTTTTTTCGTGTAATAAACAAGTAAATAGAAAGGTGAGTGTGAGAAAACGTGAAGAGATAATAAAAGAAGTAATTTTTTAATATGATCTTTTTTTTTGGATTACGCGATTTTTTTCTTTATATATTTTTAAAACTTTATTAACGAGCGTAAAAGCAGGGAAAACGTTGGTCAATAACCAAGAAAGAGTGCATACATATGGACTTTTAAACAAATTTATAGTAACCTTTTTGATATTCTTTTTTTATTAACTTACAAATTTATTTTTTAGGTTTTACGTGTTTTTCATTACGTACCTTTAAAACGTCTGATTAGAGTTCTTGCTAAATTTTAGTTCTAAGTGTTACTTTTTTTTCAGGCTTTATACTCTTTTTTTTACATAATTCGTATGTTGAAATGAAGACAGTAAGTAAACTTTGAAAATGATAATAGCAGTTTATATAAAGCTGTATGAATTTCTACGTTTAATGCTTCTAAAATCTTTTAGGAGTTAGAGTGAGTGCTAGTAATGTCCGAGTGCTAATTATGTTGTTCTTTAGACCGTAGGGTTAGGATGAATGCTACTAATGTTGTCCTTTTAGATTGGGGTTTTTTTAGGAAAATATCTTAGTTTAAAAACACTTTTTTTAGATTAATTAAATATTTTTTGTATGCTATTGAAGCTACATATGTGCATATATACATATGTACATACATACATATATATATACATTTGTATGTATATTTATTCATACATATGCGCTAAACTTTAACCTGATTTTGGAAAAATTAGAACTAAATTATTCTACACATTTGATGCTCAAAATATTTAAGTAGGTCGCTAACTACGTCCTCTAAAGATCGTTGCAGATCCACCACTCAGATGATTTATACTAATCAAACACTGTCGAATTTTTAAAATAACAAAAGCATACGTTAACATGACTGAAGTTAGAGCTTATCTTATATTAAAATTTTACAGAGAATTTTTTTGTTAGTGCGAAGTAGGTAGTATAGAGAATTGATTGTTAAAAAAGGTAGATTGGTGTGTTTGCAATGATCTTTCATGGTCCTACTGGGGTAGCTATGTCAGATACCTGAAAAGCTTTGCTTAATAGCCAAAATATTAATATGTATTGGTGTTAAATGTAGCACAAGGTTCGAAATTATTATCTCTTAATTTGTTATACAGGCATATTTGTCTGCGAAAATTTTAAAATTTTAAATTTTTTAAATAAAACCTTAAATATTAATTTTAGCTATTTACTTTCTAAGTAAAAAATATAATATTAGTTCTGTTTTATCAACTTTATTATAAAATTTTTTTAAAATTATTAAAAAAACTTTGGTGTAATAAAAGTTTAAAGTTTTTGTTTTGGAACTTTTACTATGGAATTTTTTCTTCAGATTTTCTCAAATTTTATATGTTCCCGTCTATAAAAAAAATTTTCACTTCTAATACAAGTCCTAATTTTTACAAGTAAATTATTTAAAGTCAAATAATGAAAGTTGTCATCCTTTATATAAACTACAAAGTTGTATAAGAAACTATATTTTTAAAACCAATATTTAAAGAATTCGCCAAGATATTGTAAAATATTTTTTTGGTTAAAAAATTTCTTTAAAATTTAATATTTTCAGCTTATAAGCAACATAAACTTTCTGTCTTATAATATAAGTTTAAATAATTCAAAAATATAATCCTTGTTCTTAAATATTATAATACCAAATTTTATTTAAATATCTTAAATGATTAAAAAACTAGATCAGAGGTATATTTATAGTAATTATACAGGCAAATTTGCCTGCGAATCTCTACAAAGTAAGAGATACTTTTTTTTGTTAGAGTTTATAGTCAAGATTTTAGCCATTATGGTATTAGTTTTTTAATTAATATGCAAAAGTGTTGTAATAGTAAGATTCTTATATTGAATATACAGTATACTATATATTATCTTATAATTTATATATGTATGTTTTGAAATTTAATTAGTTAATTTAAGGTAGGATATTAATAGTCCCTGGTATTAATTATATTCGTTTTAAATTAATATTAGAATTAATTAGTTTGTAATCATAGATTACAAATCAAATTTGTAACTATAAACAATATAAGCCAATTAGATTTCACAAATACCGCTAAGAAAAAACCTATTTATATCTGAGTTTAAATTTTGCTAGATATAATTCTTAACAAATTATATAAATTGAGTCCATTAACAATATATTTGAGATCCTGATAACAGATTTTTTTCAAATTGAATATAAGTTAATAGTAGTTTGTTAAAGTGTATAAAATAAATAATGTAAATGATATAATTGTAATATATAAATATAGAGAGAAAATAAACAATATTAGTTCTTTTTATCTATGACAAACAAGCGAAAGAATAAAAAACATATACATATTACAAGTAAACACAATCTAAAAAACCTGTTATAACATCCACAAAAATATCAAGTTGTTTGATATTGTATAACCTCTCTCTATTTATCGACTTAATATATCTACACCTTTATATTAACATTAGTTTCTTTTATTATAGTGATCAAAAAAGTAAGAAAAAACATACATATATTTCAGAGTGCACAATTAAAATCTATAAAAATTTAGTAGTGAAAGTCTAAGCGAAAATTATAGTATTGAACAACATGTAATATATTAGCACAAATTATAAGTTAGAGCCAAAACCGAGTATAAACGAAAGTAGCTAGGGGCAAAAAATATTATATACCTCAAAGTGTGTGCAATAAGAAAATTCAATAATAGTACATGACGAAAATTCTGAACAAGGATATTGTAACTAGTTAATGTACAACCTGTGATATGTTAGCTTTAGAATAACTTATATACTTTAAAACAAAAACAACCAAAGTAATTTGTACAAGCTCTAAAGTAGAAATCTTTAGTTATATTATAGAAGGTATCTATTACCTATTTGTGAAGGGTATAAGGTAAATACAGGTATTTGGATGAAATTAAAGTTGCTACTATTTAATTGATGATCCAAATAAGATCAGCAGTATAACTATATTGGGACAATAGTAAATTTTGGTGATAAGTACAATATAAATTTTTATTATATGCTTGAATCTGAGCGTTATACAATGAAAACTATTTTTTTTATTAAGTTAATAACCAAAGTCAAATAATTGAAAGTTGTAGACCTTACTGAAAAGCATCTAATGGTATTATATCATCCAAATTGGCCTAGTAGAGACTGAGATATCACTAAAAAACGATTGTCTGACTATATAAATTTTTATAGAAATTTTATGTAGTCAATCAATCATTTTTTAGTGATAACTTAGCCTCTACTAGACCAATTTGAATAATATAATCGCATTAGATGCGTCTCAGTGAGCTTTACAACTTTCTATTATTTGACTTTGGCTATTAACTTAATAAAAAAAATAGTTTTCATTGTACGATTCTCAGATTCCAGTATATAGTAAATTTCATAGAAGTTTGCCCCAAATTCTAATATAGAAATTCTGCAGATCATATCCGTATTAGTAATTAAACTCTTTTATTTTTAGTAAAGATAAATAGATATATATATATATGTTCACAATCTATACTTAATTTGGAATAAATTTGGCCATGAATTAAGGGTATGACAACCTATTTTGGAACGACTATGATCAAAGCAATCTAGCCTATAAAAATTCGATCTTTGAGAGTAGAGATATTTTAACGAATTCGATATTTTTTTCTTTTATACTATTTACATCGTTGACATTCTTCTTTTTCTCGCCTTTTTCATTCTGATTCTTGTTTTTTTCTTTCCTGTTCTTTCTTTTTTTGTTATCTTTTTTCTTTTTTTTGTTTTTGTTTTTGGTTTTTCTGTGCTTGATCTAACTATCGCACAGCTTTTTTTTGGGCTACTGCTTCCTTCTTCTGGTTCTTCTTTGTGATTTTCCTTTCAGCCTCCTCATTTACCTCTTTCAAATTCTGCAAGCTTTCCTTGTTAGTAAGTAATTATACAAAAGAAAGGGGTTTTCTCTTTTTTGAAGCGGGCAGCACAGATTCAGAACGGTTTTCTGAAGTTGTTTCTGGAATTTCAGATCATGGGGCATGAGGAATCATATATTTGAGAACTGAGTGCAAAGATAATGTCCTAGGACTTTTGTAAGCTTCTAATTCTTCTTTTGTAAGTGCAAGTTGGTTTTTTAGTGATTTGTTTTCGTTTTTAAATAACTTATTTTCTTCATTTAACTGAGTAATATTTGAGCAGGTAGGATAAAAATTATGATTAGACAATTGTGATAGCTGAAAAGGTTTAGTAGGCTATAGAAAAGATGAACTATATGAAGGTGCAACAATATCAAATCTTTCTGTTGCTAGTAAAGGGTCTAAACGATCTGGTTTAATGGTATCAGAATAAAAGGGCCAAATTCCTGTGCCTCTAAAAGCATTACAAATTGCTACTGGTGTGTAAATTTTGATATATGCAAGTCCAAATACTTTCGTGAAAGTATATTTGCTTACGAGTTTTTTGGTTGTATTGTAATATTTATCACTTTTTTTCTGTATTGCATCTTTAGATTCGCAAAAGGAATTTCGCATAGCTGTAAGATTGTGTGTTGTATGAGGAGAAAGTGCATATAAAAGAATGCTATTTTTTGAAAAAATCAATACTCGTATAGCTCACATAGCTTTTGTGGCCATCGAGTATCAATAACACTAGATGAATAGATGGGATTAAGCTAACAAAATGATTTAGGTACATTTGAAATAGGTCTTCACGCATGTACCCCGAGTCTGTAAAGTCCATCATGGTTCCAGAAGGTAGTGAATTGACTTGACAAAAAAATCGTTGATCAATGATTGATTAAAAAAAATTTCAATGATCGATCAAAAATCGATTATTATATTTAATTGAGTATAATCGATTAAGCATATAAATTATAAGCTCGAGCATATATAATCGATCAATCATTGGGTAATCGTTGATCAATTATCAAATTAAAAATTAGGCAGCTATGTAACCTTCGTAGATATCCCTGCTTTGCGTACTCAATAATCATCATGTCACAGACAAACATTAGGGCTGTGCCGTGGGATTCTAATACTTTCGATTTTTCTCTTTTTCTTAGTTAATTCAATATTTATTGGTAATTAGCGGAATATAATTAGGACGACCAAGTGAGCTTGCCGTTGCAATAAAAAAAAAAGATGGTTGAAACCATCTTTTTTTATCATAGAGTTGTGTATATTGGTTAAAATTTAAGAACCGTATTTCATACCTCAGTTAATTCGGTACTTCCATTGCCAGTGCTTCGGGTTTTAAACCAAACTTGTCTTTCTTTTCATCACTGTCTCCTGGTAAACAAAACCTGCTTTTAATTTTTGGATATTCTTTGTAAATAATTTAGTGCCAACGATAAGGTCTTTAAATTTCTCCGAAGCCATGCAGAATATTTAACTTTCAGGAGATATTTAGTTGGTTTTGAGATTATGGCGAGTATGCTTTTTTTCTAACCTTGGTAGCAATTAATTCGGTTATTTGAATATTAACTGTTTATGCACGATTTCGTTTACTAGCTTATCACATTGAGGGGATGCTTGAGAGCACCCATAGTTACAATAAAACCAGGAATAGAAACATGTAAATAACGCTAGGGTGTTCTCAAGCAGCATGCTTGATGTAATTAGCTAGTGATTAAGATAGTGCTCAACCATTACGGCATTATTAATTAGTCCATTTTTGGAGAATCGATAGTATGGATATTGAAGACCGATATCGTGGATGATAATATAATTGAAACATTGGGGTGTGCGATCTACTAAGTAAATCAAAACTATAGATCAGAATAGTGATCAAAATAGTGATCGATCACTTTTTATATATATTTTAAATATATATTAAAAGCAATAAAAAATCCTGATCACTATTCTGATCACTCTCCTGATCAATAAATTCAAAAAAAATAAATATTTAATTTTTATATAGTACTATAGTAGTACCATGTAAAAATTAAATATTATTTTTTTTTTGAATTTATTGATCAGGAGAGTAATCAGAATAGTGATCGGGATTTTTTATTGCTTTTAATATATATTTAAAATATATATAAAAAGTGATCGATCACTATTTTGATCACTATTCTGATTACGAATTTTAAAAAAAACTTCACTAATTAATTTTTATATGATACTACCACATAGTTTTGATTTACTTAGTTGAGCGCACACCCCACTGAAACATGCTATGTATCTTCTTCAATGTGATTACATCTCGAAAAACTTACCAAAAGGCCGCAGAATTTTCATATTAAAAAAGCTGTGGTTAGATATTTAGAGCATGCTAACAAAAAGATAGAGTATTATCAAAAAAAGGTTATGCTACCGAGGAATTGTTGGAACAGTTAAATTTGAAAGAGGTATAATTTATAATTATATTGGTGCTCAGTATTACGATTAATTAAAATACTAATTGCAATTAATATTTGTGCAAACATCTTTACTACCATTTATCGATTATGTTTTTACAAATCGAAAAATGAAAATAATAGATCAACGAAAAGAAAAAGCAATCCACGACACTTCAAATTTCTGTTTCTCTTTCTTTTTGGGACCTCAATATTGCTAAGTATTTGCAACGCCTTCTTTAATTGCTCTTTATTTTTCCAACAATAATTTATTCATCTTTTTTTAAAAACTAAACTCCTGTTTTACTCGGTCTCCTTTTTTATAATTTATACGAACCAAAAACCTTTTTATTTGCGTGGCTAAGCTTTTTAGCATAAATAATAAGGTACCGTAATAATTCATCAACATTAATAATTTATATGGAATATAATATAGTAATTCTTTTATTTAAAATATTCATATAGACAATAACCACAAAATTTTGTAATGATTACAGAATTTGAAAAACGAAGTAATAAAAATTATAATTTCTAATTATAAAAATTATAATATTCACTATTTCTTTTAGCAAAAAGAAGTTCATTGACTGTATCAGGCTTAAGCCTGTTTCTTTCATCCGTTATTTGTTTACCTGCATCATTAAAAAGACGTTCACTGGGAACAGAAGTCACAGGAATTCCTAAATATTTTTGAGATATTTTGAAAAGGATAGGAAAGTCTTTCTTATTATCTCTCCACTATTTAAATGGATTTTCATCACTATTAGCTTGTGGTGTCCGAAATCTATCAAGATAATTATTAATTTCATCATTAATAATCTCTTCTTCCTCTTCTTCTTCAAACAAACGTAATTTGAAATTGCTTATCGTTTTTTCTTTAAGCTTATTTTTATTGTTAGGTTATTGACTACTATTTAAAGATTTCTCATCTCTAATATAGGCGTATTCCGATCTTAATAATCCGATTGCTCTTTCTTTATCGTTTTCTGATCACCCTTTCATTTTTTTGAATCTAGGATCTAAAATACTTGCAAGTAAGACAGAATCTGGCGGAAAATCAAAATAATGAAAAAGAGCATTGTAAATTGTATTTTTGACCAAATTAATAATTTTAGTAATACGACTATACAAACAATCGAACTCTTTCCACTGATCTTCTGATCCATTTTCGGTGCTAAGAAAAAAAGAAGAAAACACACAAACTAAATCGAGAAAGGACCAAAAGGCCACTAAGAAAAAAGAAAGAAGAAGTAAATTAAATAGGAGTTACTTAGGCCACTTTGGAGAAAGCGAAACGATACAACAACCTATCGTGAAATTTCGGTCTTGTAGAAAATTTTTTGTAAAAAGTGGGGATATCGTTGAGACCCTGTACTGCAGATCATAGTCAACAACAATAGGACACGTGATCAATAATACAAACAAGCATTCCAAATAGAGAAATAAACAAGTTAAACACATAATTTTTCGTGAATTAACAAAACAAACACGTCATAAGCATTTGTAAACAAACAAAGCAGAAAATACTTCAACACAACATTGAACTAGACAAGTAATAGAATAGAACAAATATCACTTCTAGGAAAATTTAAGGCCTTCTTTAACAAGCAAGACAAGGAAAAGGAAGCTTTAATTAGAGAAAACAAGGTGTTACTGCTTAAGATAGACACAGATATAGCAAAATTCTTGGAGATCAATCAGCCACATATAATTGAGTAATACGAAATATGTAGAGTTACACAGATGGGCAAAGCATAAGGTGATACGCAAAGAACCAATCACACAGCTAGAAATCGAGCTGCTAAACGAGAATGAAACAAGTAATAAAGACATAATACAGCATACGGATATAAAAGAGGAACCAAAAACAAAGGTAGAAGAAGAACTGCCGAAACAACTACAAAAAGCGGAAGTCAGTAAAGGAGAAAAAAGAGTCTTTGAAGAACAGGATGAGGAAAGTGACAACAAGATAGTGGATAATGTGAAGGAGGAAAAGAAGGTGAAGGTCCTATTATTAGAGGCGGAATGCGGAAGTTGGGACTACGGTCTAGAAGAAAAAAAGGCTGAATTACGACAAAAAACACCTCCCACATGTGAGATGACAAACGTAACGAACAAAAAATGACAAAAAAAATGTGAAGACATTTATAACTCTATTTGGGCACCAAAGGGAAATTTTACAACTCGAGGTCAGAGTAGGAAATCACAATATTTTTTTACAATCTGGAATCTGCCGGAAACAGTGGATGCTAGAGTAATTAAAAAACATTTGGGTTTCTTTAGCAAGGCCATAGTCTTGGCTTGGCAACAAGGATGGAAAATGAAAGTAGCGTATGTCAAGGTGGAAATGGAAAATCAGCGCAAGGAAGAAGTCCTGAGGAACAGTTGGTCAGTTTACCTAGATGAGGGTAGAACATATAGAACGACCCCTGGAAGATTTAATCTAAACGAATTAGAATACAAAAACAAATTTAAACTAACTATCACAAATTTGCCCAGAAATGCAATTGATACGTTATTATTGCGACAATTAAAAAAAATAGAGGCAAAAGCAGTACACGTACTAAATAACTGTCATGGGAACCAAAAGGGCACAGGCCATGTCTATTTTGATACAGAGGCTAAATACAAAGTCGCACAATTATCAACAGTTTTTTACTTTAATACTAAGAGTAGAAACGAGTAAACTGAGCTACAACAAATAAAGAAAACTGGAACTAGCCAGAAATAGGAGGAGGATCAAACAAAGAAAAAACAAGAGAGTATGTAACTTATAGCAGAAGATGGGATGGTAGAGACATAGTACATAGTAGAAAGCTCAAAAGTATAAATAGTAAAGGGAGGGAAAGCAGACTAGAACAAGGCACAGGTGCAATTAGTAATACAATAGAAAAAGACGAAATAGATAGAAGCAAAAACGCACAACAAAGGACAGAAAAAACTGAAAATCGCCAAATCCTAATGGAAATCCTAAAGAGGCTCTCCTTGTTGGAGAATGTCGATAAGGGGGTGGAAGCCCCTTATCGCTCCTGAAAGTTGCCAAGGGCATCTCTAAAAAAAAAGATGGAGAGTTCTCTCCATCCAAACAAAGGGGAGACAGTAAAGGTTTAACAGAGAGAAAGGGGAAGAAAAAGCAAGAAGAGGAGAAAGGAGGAGAGAGAAAACTAGAAGACATTGATTTTAGTGTACTGGGGATAGGATTCCATAATGTAAATGAACTAAAAACAAATAAGAGAAGATTGGACACGATATCAGATTTTATGGAGGGGAAAAATATTAACATTATGGGCTTAGCAGAAACGAACCTGACCGAAAAAGAAGGAAAATTTATGCTTAAGGAGAATAAAAATCTGAAGGGTTACTGGTCCGCTGCAGAGGAAAGAAAGAAGAAAGGATCTGGCATCAGAATTTTAATAGATAAAAAATGGGAGAAACATGTGGTAAAGTTAAACAGGGAGAACCCATATATTCTGAATATGGTTCTGGATTTCAAGGGTCTTTCGATAAACATTATAGTGGTATACGTAGCACCAACAAGTGCAGAAGTTCAAAAGCATGTACAAGCTTATTTAAAAGAACGTCTAAGAAACGTGGAAACAAAGAAGAAGGAACAGAGATACATAGTTTTGGGCGATTTTAATGTGGATCTGAACCAAACAGAAAAGATCAACTTAGAAGACCGAAAGGAAAAAGAAGGGAAGAAACAAATCCTACAGCTCTTAAAAGAGAAAAGGTTTACAGATGTTTTCTACGAGTCCGACTCCCTAGGGCAACCAACTTGGAGCCATAAAGAAGCGCAGTCAAGAATCGATACCATCGGGGTCAACAGTCACTGGAAACAAAACATTTTACTGTACAAAACCAAGGACATGGTGTTTAGAACAGGCAGTGACCACCAGTTGGTTTTCATACAAGTAGAAACAGGGTTAAATATGCGAAAGCGAAATCAAGCAAGAAATAGAAGATTAGGAAGAAAAAGACTAGAAATAGATATAGAAAATGTCGATGAGAAAATGTGGGAAGAGTACCAAGCTAAATTAAATCTTGAACTAAAAACTGAAATCTTGAAAGGAAGTAAAAGAAAAAGAGAGACCCAGGAAGCCTGTACGGAGCAGCAGGAATTAGAATCAGAGTTAGAAAACAGATCCCTGGACCAGTTGTGGGATATCATAGAAAGCAGTATAAAGAAAGCAGTATCAGTCACACTCCCAAAAAAGAAGAAAACTCCTATAATAGAGGATGTGTCATATGTGAATGCAGATACGAAAAAGTTAAAGAAGGATATACGCACACTAGGAAAGTGGTGTAGAAGGTTAAGAAAAAGCAGAGGGAAGACATTGTTAGAGCAGCAGGAGGTGACGGAACTAGAAGCTTTCGTAGAACGGCTCAAGGAGCGGTGGAAGTTAGATATGTTAGATAACTATTCAAATGTATATGAATCCCTAGAAATATGGTGGACTGTCCTAACCAAGAGGTGGCAAGTTGCTTTAAAAAATGAAGATGAAAAAAGAATCAGGACTTGTATAGAAGCCAGGTACAAGATGATAGTGAAAGGGCAAAGAGGCATGATAGACAGCTTGTTGGATCGGCCACTAAAGAGGATTCAAATTGATAGAGTAGTTAAAAGCATAAAAGAAGAGGAAGAGGAGTTATTAAACGAACCAAAAGAAGTACTAGAAGAAGTAAGAAGGCATTTCGCGGAACAGTTCAGAAAACGGTCATCGATGGCAGAAAATCTACTGAAAAGATGGAAAAAAAGGTTCTGTCCGATAGAAGAAGTAGAGTCTAAATGGTATGAACAATTACTAGATAAGGTGTTATTGGATGAATGGGAAGAAGCGCTAGAACAAACCAAGAACAGGTCGGCGCCAGGAGTGTCAGGTATTACCTACCCAATGTTAAAAAAAGCGAGTGCTTTCGCAAAAAAGATATTCCAGTATATGGCAAGTAGATGCCTTGAAGAAGGAAGTATGCCCAAAAAGTGGAAACTTGGCATGCTGTATCCAATACCCAAGCAGGAAGAGTGGTGTTATAGATTGAACAATGCCAGACCCATTCTTTTATTGGAAACCTTCAGAAAATCAGTAGTCAGAGTACTAAATAACAGACTAGGGACAATTCTCAAAGAAAGGGGCATTCTTAAAGGAAGAAACTTTGCCAGATTACAGGAAGAAGGTACAGCGGCACCTGTGCATTTGATGAACTGCATATTGGAAGATGCGAGAGAGGGAAAAAAAGAAATCTGGATTCTATTCCAGGACATGAAAAAAGCTTTCGATTCGGTAAACATCAAAATGCTACAGCTAGCATTGGAGCGCATAAAACTTCTAGCAAAAGCAGTAGATTTTATAATCAATTTGTACAAAAACAGAGAAATCGAGGTTATAACAGGGGTAGGAAACACAGAAAAATTTATAGCAGGGGACAGAATAGACCAGGGAGAGGTCATATTACCCCTGGTCTGGAAAATCTTCTACGATCCACTACTAGTAGAAATTCAAGAAGAAAGGGACAGAGGTTACAAAATGCAGATAAACTGGCCACTCAATCTGCAAAGGGGCGAAGCAGAAGTGCAGGATCTACAGTACCTGTTCTAGCATATGCGGACGATACCATATATCTAGCAAGGGATAAACTGGAGCTAGAACAGATACTTAGAGTAGCAGAAGATTTCTATAAAGTAAACGACATAGAGATCAATAGCAAAAAGTCAGAACTACAGTGCTGAATGCACACGACAAGCATACAGTACAAGAAGGCATAATTTTTGGGTCAAAGAATGAAATAGTCCGTGGTAAAAAGGCGAAAGACCTGACGAGGTTTTTAGGTGTGTGGCTGTCCGAAAAAGCAGAAATCATACAAGCAGTTAGAATAGCGAAAGAGGAAGTCCTGACAGTTATGAAAGGAATCAAAAGAAAGAAGGCCTCACTAGCGCATATGGCATATATAAACAATGTAGTACTATTACCGCAACTAGAATATATACTGCAGCACTGCTTCCTATCACGTGAGAATTGCGAAAAGTTGCAAAGTCCCCTTCTAATGCTGATCAAAAATAAAGCAGGAATGATGAAGACAACTCCGAATTCTACGTTAACACACCAGAATATTGTTGGAGTAAAGTCGATTTGGCAAAATCAACTAGCTCATCATTTCACAGAAATAACATCAAGGCTAAATAATAAAAGTGATGTGGGACGAGCAGTGTGGCTAAGGCTAAAACAGGCGCAGCTAAATTGTAAAAGCACAACCTGCATTTTGGTTTAGAAAAAGGAAGAATAGAGAAATGCAAGGTTAAAAACAATCTAGTTTGCAAGATAGTGCTTGAAGCAAAGAAACTGAATATAAGTTTCAGGTCGGAGGAACTAGAAATGAAATGTAAAATAGAAGGAACAGGAACAGAAATTGTCGGCTTGGTTAGCGGAAAAGAACTGCAGAACTTCCTAAAAGAAAGAAGATTGAATATCTTCTTTTTGGAGCAGCTTTTGGATATAGAAAGCAAGAGAATGCTTACATGGAAGCAAGTCAAACAAATAAGAGGTATCTCAGCAAAGGGAAGGGTACCTGAGTGGTATAGAAGTCTCAAATCAAGTCTACTAGAGGACCCGTTGAGCAGGAAGCTAAAAGCCCCGCAGAAGAAAGTAAATTTCCTGCATATGAAAGCCAATCTGGAGACAATTAGCAATGATAAACGAAGACAAGAATGGCTAGTCTTTGGGAAAGGAAGCAACAAAACGGAATTGGGAAAGATCATGAAGAAGAAAACCTCACAAAAGTTCCTTGTAGAACATTGGAAAAAGGATTCTGTAGACGAGCAAGGCCTTACCATAATCAGACAATGCGCGGGGTGTGAACTTAAAGACAAGGAAGCAGAAGCTGCTACGTCTTGTCAAGCAAGTATAAGGGTACATAGCAAAAAAAGAGTGTTGAACAGAAAGTGGATAGAGAAGTTTGAATGCCCTAACAAGAAACGCAGAAAAATAGGTGTTCCTTGGGAAAATATAACAGAGCAACGCCCTGCGGCCGAGAAGATAGGAGTTTGGTGGGGATATCTATAAGTTCTTTTAATGAAGAGTACATAAGAGCTAACATCATAGGTCAGGAGGCAATAAAAGAGCTAGAGACTACGTCAAAAAGAATGAGTCCATGGAAAACAATAAAAGCTTTCACAGACGGGTCGCTAATGAACTTAGAGAATAAAGGTGCTCAAATGGGAATAGGTTGGGTAGCATTTAATGTTGTAGATGCGCAAATAGATCAAAGCAAAGAAACTTTTTGTTGTAGGTTGGAAGAGTGGCCCTCATCGACCCAAGCAGAGTTGGGAGCAATATGGACTCTGCTTCTCGCAGTCCCAGAAGAAGCGAAGGTGCAGATATACACAGATAGTCTCGCAGCAATACAGGCAATTAGGAAGACCAAGAACTTAAAGAAACTGAGAAGCTGTCTTAAGATGCAGAATGCAAGCTTGTTGTAGCAAATTATACGAATACAGGAAATTAAAAAGTTGAAGGTAGAGCTACACAAGGTTAAGGGGCATAGCAGAATAGAAGAAAATGAAGAAGCAGATAGACTTGCGAAGAATGGGGCCAAAAGCAGCATTGTTATAAGTGTCAAGTAGCCCTGGACCAGGATTCAGCAAGTAGTTCCATACTGGAGAAACTTTATAATTGATAGCCCGATCAGAAAGTTTATGAGTCAAGTAGCATTAGCAATTCAGGACGCAGAATGGGTGGGTCTCAAGAGATTCGAAGGAAGGAATTTTGAAAAAGAGGAGGGTAATATAGATTGGAAGGAAACATGGCACTTTATAGGGAAGTATAAGGGAAGAAAATGCATAGATGAAAGAAAAAATAGAGAATGGGTTTTTAAAACAAAGTGCCTTAACGGCCTTCTGCCAACAATGGTGGAGCTAAAAACAAGAAGGCCAGACCTATACAAAACGGACAGTTGTGCGACCTGTTAGCAGGAGCCAGAAACGTTAAATCACTTGGTAAGATGCGAGGACTACCAGGGAATTTGGAAAATGATAGAAGAAGAGACATGCGAAGAAGTGAAAAACATGTTACAGGAAGAATGTAACATGTGTAAAAATATAGTGTTACAAGATCTAGAAAAAAGAATCTTCGGTGAAAATGAAGAAGAAAGGATGGTAACGAGAAGTCATCTAATTCAAGGTCTTATACTTTGGCAGTGGAAGAAAAAGGTGGAAAGCCTAATAAAGAACCAGGCAGCGATCAGAAGAGCCTTGGACATAATTGTCGAGACCGTTAGCGTGAGATTTCGATAGCACATCTGGAATTTCAGGTGTGAATTCCAAAATGAATGAAAAAAAACAGAGGGAATAACCACCTTAGTGAAAAGAGAAGGCCGAGGTAAACGACAGAATAAGAAGGCTAAAGGAAAAGAAAACAGCGCTCCAATTCGCGAAAATGGAAAGGCTACAGAGCAAAGCCTAAGGAAAAAAATAGAATGGAAAAATGGAGCGATGGTTCTGGCAGAGTCAAACATAGGCAATTTAATCAAAGAGGGGGCCAAACCAACTTGGTCGTCTTGGATTAAATTCAAGTATTCAGACTCTGAGATATTTGGCAAAACTGATATGGCAAGCGATTGCCAGCCGGTGACAGGAGGAGACATATCCTCAGTAAGTTGAGGATCCTAATCGAGGCGAATAATCGCTAGGCAGGTCGCACCTGGACGTAAAGTTGCGTGAGCTTTCTGTTAGAATAGAATCTTGATGTATATAAACCTAGGTTTTTATAATAATAAAGTCTATAGATACAGAAGGCAGGATTGCCGAATTTTAAAAAAAATAATTTTAGTAATATTTGGTCTATTAGTACTATCAATTTCCTCCCCAGTTTCATCTTCAGTCTCTTTTTCTTCTGATTTAATTCTCGTCTTATCGATCCAATATCTAATATTTTTATTATTTTTAAATAATTAGTAATTAATAATTAAATTATTGCACGGGTCTTATGTGACAGCCCGTGCTTTTTTATTTACTCATTGGCGGGATTGTTACATCAAAGTACTTTTTAAATTATTAAAAAATCCCTATTATATATAATACCCTCATAATTTTAAAGGCTTAGAATAGATTGTATCCGGAGTACTAATAAAGATGGGTAAATTTGCATTGATTGCGCGATTCCAGGTTGACTTCTCGAAGTCCATTTTTCTGAAATACTATTCGCCAAAGTTGTAATCTATTTTATTAACGTTATTTCACTGATCTTATTTCATCCACAATTATTTTATTAATAGCTCATTTCACCGACAAAAATTGCACTGACCTTAACTCGATTCTAATCTGACCCTAATGACAATTAGCAGAATTAATTTGTTAGTGAAATGACGGTTATATAGATATGATTTTTGAATCTTTTCAACGCGTGCATACATATGAAGCACTAAGTTATAAAGTCTTACGCATTGGAATAAGATTTTTTTAATCATTTCAGCATGTATAAATTCCGCTTTTGAAAAATTTTCAGAGATGACATATAAATTTAAATCTGTTCTCCTATGTTGGGTGGTGCGATAATTACTTCACTGACATGTCATTTCACAGACAATTATTTCACTGACAGTTATGTTTATTGTTTCGCATATCGCATTCCATCTAACCAGATTGCAAAAAATCTATCACCAATATTTTGAATATTGTTTAATTTATTAAAAGGAATCCATTCGATTGCATCTTTATAAGACGTGGATTTAAGTTGAAATTCTTTAATGCAATCATCGACATCCTTCTTTCCACTTGTCTGGCCTTGTATTGTTTTTAGAGGGTCACATGTTTGACACCAAGCTCTAGATGTGTTATGTCGGTTGCAATTGACACATTTTCCATATTTTTTATCTCTTTTAGAACCAAATTGATCAAAAACTATCATATATTCATTTGTAGTTATGTTTCGAGTTAATTCATAAACACTTCTACTCTCTAATCGCATATAATTTTTAAACTTACAAATATAAATAAAAATTTATGTAAGTATAGTTTCAATTAAATAAACTATTAGATGTAATAAATAATACAATCTTACTTCTTTTAATATATCTAATAAATTTGGTGAATTAGTTAATATTTTAAGATCTACTAGGCATGATGATGTACGTGACTGTTTATATCTATATCTGCCTTTTGCTTTTTTATTATAATTTATGCATCATATTCCATCTAACCAGGTTGCAAAAAATCTTGTTGGTAAATAATTGTCGCGAAAAGACATCGTCGGTGAAATGAGGTGTCAGTGAAATGACATATATTCATACCCCAGATAGGAACCAACTTATAATCTTGCTGTTCTGATTCTGAATTGGGCTACCCGTCTTTGAAATTCTTGAACGAAGTATCCAGCTTGAAAATTAGTAAGGTTAGAGTTAGGGCTAGCATATTATGAGCGATTTTTACACTATTTGATTCCTCTCAGAGAAAAATCGAATAGAGCATATTAGTTTAATCATAATTTTTAAGCCGGATACATACCTCGTTTGAGAATTCCAAAACGAGATAGCCAGATTCTAAATTAGAATTCTGGAGTACAAAATATAACTTAAAAATTTATTTTAATTGTGATGCTTTGGCAGTATTTATATAGTACAGTACATACCTCTATGCTAACTATAGTATATATGTTTATATACAGTAATTTGAAAAACACGATGGTAATAACTATCGCATGAAATCGAATTAAAATGAAATGTTTAGCCTTCTAAAACCACTTATACATAAATTCGACTCTAAAACTAATCTTTAACCTTAACCTCTAGCCCTAAAAAAATACGGCTCAAAAAAATTTTATTTTTCGATGGTTTGTCAATTTTTTACCAACATATACATTTTAATCTGATTTCGTACAATAACTGTTTCTATATTAACAAAAGAATAAAAATACCTTCATCATTTTCTTCTTCGACTACAACATAGTCATATTTTAAAACTTGTATAGTAGGATATATTAGTGATAACGTGCAATACTTTTGGCCACCAAGCCATTCTGTTGCTTCTTCGATTGGTTTGAAAAGTTCAAGTAAACGATCAAGCAAGTCCCATTCCCAATATTTCAAGAACCGTTTTTTTAATATCTCGTGATCTTTTTTTGCTTCTTTATTAGTTTCTAAAGAAAGCTTAAAAATAACATGCTTTATGGAATCTTTCAATTCTTTTAAGTGCTTCCAAAAAGCCAAAAAAGATTCCTACCGAGTATTACATTCATTGATAGTTCTTACAATTTTTAAAGGAACATAATTTGCTGCTTCGCCTATTTCATTATCTGAAGTTAGATCTAATAAATTTGGATTAGATGGACCTTGATCGGCTGAAGCTGCAATTGAACTATTCGGTACATCTTAATTAACTTCTGGATCTTCGTATCTTGATAATAATTGATGTTGCGCTTCTTCTAATCTTTCATTTTGTTTAGAAGAATTAAAAAAACTACTTAATTTTTTGTATCTTTTTATATATGGTTTAATTTTTTTAATGCTTTATTTACACATAATTGAAGAGTATGTGCTGAGCATGGTACACGCTCAACATTTTCTCACTCACGAATTGTCTTTACCATATTAGAGCCACTATCGGGAACTGCTACTTTAACTTTATTAATTAAACCGAAAGATGTAATTTTAGAAATAATAGTATTACAAATGCGATCACCAGTGTAAAGATATTTAAAAGGTTCAATACAAATAAGTATATCGTATAGCTCTATATTATTATTTAACCAATGACAGGTTATTCCGATATACTCATCTTTCGCACATGACGTCCAGAGATCTGTCGTTATAGCTGCATTATTATAGGATTCACTAATTAATTCTTTCATTGTCTGAAATGTTTCGTGATACCCAATATTTAATTTTTTTTAATAGTTCTATAACATGGTAAACGAAATGCTGGATCAAATTTTTTCATCATTTTTTGAAATCCTAACCCGTTTGCTGCATTAAAAGGTTAGGAATCGATTATTTTCCAGTTTGTAACAGTACGTTGTAATTCATTTTGTTTTGATTCTTTATGCGGTGTTACTTTCTTTAATTGATCATCAATTTTTATTTGTTTTTAAAAAAATAAAAATATGTATTAGTAAAAATATTAATTAATATAAAAATAAAACTTATTAAAATTATAAGTTAAATTTTGCTTACTGATTTCTCTTCATATTTTTTATGAACGGATCCCAAATGATGATTCATACTGCTAGTTTGAGAATTATAAACACAATTCCATCCGCATTCTATTGCTTCATCCTGGTTTATAATATATCTACAGTAAGCACAGCCATCAGTTTTTACCCCAAAGTGCTTCCAAACCCGACTAGTTTTATTATTTCCGATATCAATCCATTGACGCTCTTCCAAGAGTAAATCATTATTATTATTATGAATTTTTTTACTTTTTTGCTAAGAGAATAGTGTCGAATTCTTGTACTTTTTTAAATTAGACATTTTTAAAGCACTAAATACCAGTATAAAAATTGGATTCGGGATTTATATACGCTATATTTCTAGTTAACGGTAGGTTAACAAATTAAAAAAATAGTGCAGCGTATGCTCACAACACCTTGCAAGTAAAAGCTCCTTAACTTGATTGATAATTATAATAACACAAGATGGGCGGTGGAAGTTTAATTTAATGCACTGCTTGTTTTAGAAATCATAACAAGATAAAAAGGGCATTACACATAAAAAAAAATTTCATACCTGGGAGATTTAAATTATGACGGACTTCTAACGCTTAACCAGAGGACTTCTGAATCTTGCGGAGCCGTGCAAGCCGGGCATACGATGAGCACTGTAGAAGATATTGTACCAAATATCTCAGAACCCATATCATCATCTCCCTCTGAGATATTACTTTCTAATTCCAACAACAACTTAATACTAACTTATCCTGACGATGAATTGCTACCAGATGATAATGAGGATACTAATACTGAATTATATACAAATCCTTCACTAGAAGATACTCCTACAAATCTAAACTCAGAAACTTCTGAAATATATGACCCACTAGCATGCTATAACAAATTCCTTTACCATCACAGACTACAAACTCTTCCTTCACCACAAACTGTAGGTTCATTTTTAAAGTATATACAAGAAAACTATCCAATGTACTACTCCAACAATACATTAGGATTTCTATAAAACCTCATCCACGAATTAGTTACTATTTTATGGAAGCACACATTTATTTACCTTATGAGAACTTTATACCAGGCCACTTTTTCTCACCCTTTGATGATTTACATTGTTTTTACAAACTTGAACTCAAATCATTTACCAGTTCTGACTTGAGCTTATGTAATAATACCAATTTTCAATTACCAACCTTTATTGATGACTTCTTTTATCCTACACCTTCTCCTACTTTATCATCTCATAATAGTTTACCAACTACAAATAACAATCTTAGAATACCTTCAAACCTACCATCTACTCATGACCTACACATTAATATTGCTACTCACAATATTAGAGGTTTTAACTCAGCCTCTAAGAGGCAAATATGGCAAGATTACTGTATCAATCACAATATTTCTATTGCTTGTATTACAGAAACCAAAATTTCACACAAAACCAAACTCTCATTTTGTAACAACAATTTGTATACATATTATTGGGCTAATGCTGATAGTTCAATAGAAGAAGCTGCTATTATGATCCGTAACTACCTCAAACCTCATGTTCATAGCTGCTATACACATCCAGGAGGTGCAGTTGCACTAGATCTCTTTTTTAAAAGTAATATCAAATTATAAATTATTTCTGTTTATCTATCTTCAACTGATACTATTAAAAGAAATAATACTCAAAATACTGTTATTAATTGGATTCTACAAGCTCGACAACTTAATCTTCATCCTATCATTCTTGGGGACTTTAATACCCAAGATAATGCAATAAGCTCTTCTTCATCCAAATACAAACTTATCAACTTTTTATACCATATAAATATGTTTGATATAGGTGCCCACTTTAACAATACATACTATACCTGGTCAAACAATCTAACTCATAGCAGAATAGACTATATATGGACAGACTCATTTAATATACAATTTATCCTTTCATATAACCTCGATAATAGCCAGACTAGCACTCTCAGTGACCATTCTATTCTTTCTTCCTCTTAGACATTTACTAATGCTTATAGCAAACCTTCTCGTATGCATACAGGCATTAGTCGAAGAATTTTTAACTACAAATCCATGTCATTAGACCAGTGGACAGAGTTTTCAGAGTGTATTACTCAGCTATTTTTACAACATAATATACTTTCTTCTACAAATACTCATGAAAATATTGATACTACTTGGCACAAAATTCAATACTCTATTCTTCAAGCAGCAATTCAACTAATTCCTAACAAAATATCTCGCAAACGCAGCTACAACCACAAATATACACTACATTGTACTGCTCTCTATACTGGACTCAAAAAACTTGGCCATCTTATTAAAAATATAAAAAATAATTCAAATCTCTATCTTCCACATATTAACTCACATATTCTTTCTATTAATTTTATACCAAATGTAACCTGGATTCCCTTTTATCACTTGACCCCTCTAGCATCCTCAACAAGCCTATAAAGCCTGGAAACAAGTCTATCATGCTTATCAGTAGGAATACTCACTTCTTTTTCGACAACAAATTAATCAAGCCTCTGAGAAATGATGTGAAACACTTATATCTAAACCTACACAAGCTATTAATAGCATTCTTGATCGATACCAACCCCCTATTCATTTTACAAATATCAAACTTGATAACCAACTTGTTACAGATCCTCACTCAATTAAATAGCATGTTCAATCACATTACCATAATTGGACTGCTTACAGACCCATTAACCAATCCCTCTTTGACAACTTTTGGTATCAATACTATCAGCCACTTCCTCATATTAATCCTGCCTGGTATACTTCTCTTACTGATTTTATTATAGTAGAAGAAGTTCTTCAAACAATTTCTAAACTTACAAATGGCAAAGCCTGTGGTCCTACAGAAATCAGCTATGAAATGATCAAACACCTTGGTTTAAATGGTATTACTGCACTTACTGCTTTATTTAATCGATGTCTCTCTGAAAATCGTATTTCTAAACTATGGAAACATGGAAGGATTTTTCCTATTCTTAAAAATAACACTTTTGAAAATCTGACAAGACCTATTAGCCTTATTGAGCACATTCGAAAAATTTATACAAAAATTCTTACCAATAAACTAAATCAAGTTTTCTCACAACATACTATACTATCACCTTATAACTATATTGCACTCCCAAACAATAGCATTTCTATTTATATTCATATTTTAAACAATTTAATTGAAGATGCAAATTGTAACCATAAAGAAATTGGGTTATTTTCTCAAGACATGAGCAAGGCCTATGATTCTGTCAACTTTGCACTTTTTAAACATTCTCTTTCTCGCCTTAATCTACTATCTAGTATAATTAATATTCTTTTGGACCTACTTACTAATAGACAAAACCAAGTTATTACTAATCTTGGTCTTACTGCACCTTATCAGGTTCAGAATGGTATAGATCAAGGTGAAACTATTACTCCCCTTCTTTGGAGAATCTATTATGATCCTTTAATTACTCATATCCACACTAATACACCTGGTTATTCAATTGGTACATCCTGGATAACCAATTTTAAAAATCAAACATTTGACAAAATTCAAACAAAATGTTCTGTCTTGGCTTATATGGATGATACTCTGTGGATTGCTCCTTCACAACTTGAACTTACCAGAATGATTTCTATTGCAGAGTCCTTCTATACTATGGCTAATATTCAAGTTAATCCTTCTAAATCTATCTTATCAACTAATTTGAAAGTAAATAACTATACTCCCATTATCTTTAATAATCATGCTCTCCCACTATGGCCATCAAGTCAACCTTTCAAATTCCTTGGATGCTGGTTTACAGTTAATAATAAACAATCACAACAAACACGCCTATTAATAACAGAATCCTCTCAACTTATCAATATTGCCAGAACTAAACAAATTACTGATACACAAGCACGATATATTATCAATACAGTTATTATTCCTACTTTAGAATATCGTATACAAAATATTGTTATTAATAAATCAGCTTGTAACAAGATTCTCTCACACTATATTGGTCTTGTTAAACATAAAGCCAAACTTAGTCGAACTATTCCTACTAGTACCTTTCTTCATCCCCAACTTTATAATATTAAAAATATTTGGGATATTCAGCTTCAACATCATATCTCAAACTTTATCAAACATTTAAATGATAACAACCTACTTGGTACTACAACCCACATTCAAATCCAGCAAATTCAAAATAATCTCTGGTCATCTACTAGCATCTTTTTGCACCCAATCCTACTATAGATGGTCCTAACCGAAATACAACCAATTTCAAAATTATTCAACTTTTTAAACATCCGGGATGGACTATTAATACTAATCCTAATTTTAATATTCCATTTACTATCAAAGATGGATCTATCTCTCTTGAATCTATACTATCTTCACATCTCAAATATTCTACCTTCAAAAAACAAATTAGACACCATCATTTTTTATTTCTTGACCAACTTACTTCTTTTGACAATTCTTGTTTGCTTGATTGGAAACATATTTCACCTAGACTTAATAAAATTCCAAAAGGCAAAATTCCTTTGTGGTTTACCTTTAGCCATACTTATGAACGTACTATCTATTCACACTTCAATTTACCCCAAACTAACTACTATAGTTATACTACTGAACACTTTTCTAAATATACAAAACCTTGGCTTATTATCTTATTAGATAATCAAGTAGTTATTGGCAAAGCACGTCTCCAATCTAATACTTTAGATTATACCCTTATTACACATTGGCAATGTAATATCCAGCCACAATTCATACGCTTATACCCAACACCACTAATCACCACATTTCCATGTACTAACTGCACTCTTAATTCCAATATTATTGCAAACAAATGTACTATTCTTATTCCAACAAGTCATGCTACCAAATTTTTTGGAAGACTTAATTCTGACAAATCAGTCAATCTAAATGCTAATTACCTTGATCTTATCTTCTCAACTGCAGCAAGAAATCCAATTAGTATTCCAATATTACCAAACATTCTTATATCTAATGCACAAATACCTCCCTTTTTTTAACCTAGTTCTGCACGTGATACTTTGCAATCTATTTGTCATCACAATAGTTATTTAACAGAATTACCATTTTATACTGATGGTTCTGTCATTAATCTTGGCAACTCTCAGTGCTCTATGGGCATTGGTTGGATTCAATTACATAACCAAAATATTCTATATACCTTCCAATCACAAATCAAATACTGGCCATGTTCTTTTAAAGCTGAACTAGTAGCAATCTTATCAGCTATTAGTACTGCTCCTAGAAACTGTTCTATACAAATTTTTACAGATTCTCAATCTGTAATATCCAAATACAATAGCCTAATTCATACTATGCCCTTCTCTAAACCTTTTAATATACCTTATTGGCCTATTTGGAATACTTTATTAAACTTTATCAAATCATATAATCTTAACATTACCTTTCATAAAGTTATTGCACACCAAGAAGATGAATATAATAACAAAGCTGATCAACTAGCCCGCTGTCATCAAACTGCTCCATACCTTCTTTTTGATTCACAAAATATCTACAATTACAACTTCACTCTTTCTGTTGATAATTTTCCTATTGAACTTCCTATCTGTCACTGTATTAGAACCTTATGCCATGCACATATACTTGCCCTTTGGTCTTCTCAAAATCGTTTTCAACAATGGCTACCAATATCACAATAAATTAACTGGAATGCTACCTGGCTATATATTAATAACAACCAAAAAATTTCAAACTTTTCACATAGTTTTTACTCTTCAACTCTCAAATCTTTTAGAATCAAAATACTTTTAGATAATCTTCCTGCTCCACATATTCTTCACCGAAGAAATCCATCTTATCCTAATATCTGTCACCTTTGTCAACAAGCAAGTGAATCCCTACACTGGACTATTTGCCCAACTTCTGAACCCTTACTAAAACTTATAAAAGATTCTTTAGTCCATATACTAAGTCCTAACAAACTCGAAATCTCTAATCTAGCTGCTGAGAACCTTTATACTCAAATTATGAATTTGGATAGCTTACAAATTCATCAACTTCCTGACCTACCCTCTCTTTTCTCTACTTTATCTGGTTTTATACCTTTAGATATTATTTCTACTCTATATGAATTTACTTCATCCTCTAAATCTGCTTGCTCTCTTACTATTTCACTTCTACTTCATATCAACCAACAAATTTATACAAATATTTGGATTCCATACTGCATTTCTAGATCCCAAAATCAAGAATTATATTCCCAACCTTTACCTTCTTCTTCTAATATATTTCTTGTACCAAATTCTTCAAATAATTTGCAAGATAATAGTAATCATATTTCCACTATTGCATTACACAAAATTGAAACTTGGTTATATAAATGGATTAAATTTTCTACACCACCATCTAATATTCTTACATATACTCAAATCTAGGTGAGCTTTGGCCACTCTGGTAGGTTTAGGCCACAGATAAGTATTTAGGTTTACCTATATATATGTCTGAGTTTTTATTCTTAGCATTAAATTTAAAACAATGAAATTTCTTTCAGTATTGTAAAAAGTTTCTATTAAATTTAATAAAAATGAAAGCAAGGTCTCACCTTTAACATTTAAAAAAAAAAAAAAAAAAAAATTTCAACTACGTATGTACAGTACGTACATTATGGGAAAATAATTCAGACTCACATCTAACCTTTTCCTCCTTCGGTAAAACCTCGCCATTTTAAGGAGCTGAAGAACTTTACGAAGATGCTTAAGAAAATTGGCAGGGTAACTTTGATAATGACAAAAAAGACGCATTCTTAAAATATTTAGCAATTAGATAAACGAAAAGGTGAGCTAAGGTAGTATAGGAAACTTCAGAAATATTCGAGCTCACATCGACCTAAAAAAGCAAGAAAAATTAGCCCGAAGAATTAGAAAAAATTAGAGCCGAATTCGCAGTAAATGCAGATCCTTTAAAATTTTTAATTAATCTGCTGAAAAATAAATCAAATCATATTTGGCTGGGTGGCGTCTAATACGTAAAGTATTTATATTTGGGTTATGCCTCAACTAAGTAAATTATAAATTTTTTCATGTACGGTAACAATAGAGTGCATTAATTATATAAATTATGAATAACCGACGCTTATATAATTTTGTATATATCCATTGCTAAGTATATAACAAAAATAGATGCATAGCTCTAACCGTACCGTAATTCAAATTAATATTTTGGAAGAATTAATCTACGAGAAAAGTTACGAAGCAGTTTTTATATTTAAATATAAAAAAAAACTTACAATTGGCTTAAATTGATAAATCAGAATATATTAAAAATAATGGATTTGGTCATAATATTATATAAAAGAAAGCTTTGTAATTTTGTGTAAGAAGTGTTTAATTTTTAAAAAAGAAAAAGATTTGATCTGTGCATCTAAAAATTATGTTAATTTGATATCTATTTCGTAATATATGTCTTATTAAAAATATTTAATAATTAAATGATAAAGTGACCTGATATAGATTTGATTTACTTAGTTAAAGCATAACCCCAATGTTTCGACACCACCAATATTCCCTTTGCACAATCCCCATTAAAATCTTTCTATTGTTGATGGATTATAAAAAAATCGAAAATAGTTTTTTTACTAGAAATTTCTATTTTTATTTATTTTTTCCTCTCTGTTTCTTCTAACGCATAGAATAAACTCCCACATTAGGTGAAAAAAAAGGAGTTTTTTTTTTGGGGTGGTAACAAAAGTTGTCAATCAAGAAATTAATCTTGATTTCTACTGTAAATTATAACTCATTAAAACAAGAAAAACGTCTAAACTAATATCTTTCTATATTAAAAATTTTTTTGATCGATCAAATATACTTATTCAATCGATTCATATAATCGATCATTGATTGACCTATTGTTGATCGAGCCCATTAATTGGTGCTTGATCATTGATCTAATCGATCAATGATCGAGTATCATATAATCGAGTCCATTCACTACCAGAAGGTGCATCTTCCAATAGGCCAGGAGTTGCACAAATATCTTTATAAATAAGCAAGCGTGGAATGCACATTCCAGCTGCTGATATTGTTGATACAGCTGAAATATGCTCATGTGAAGTTCCGGGTGCAACTTTGTGAACTTGACGGGCACCTTTCTTTACAATGACTTTTTCTAACTTAGATAAAAGGATAAACCCTGTCTCAACCATATTTCAAATTTGCATAGAGGTAAGTAAATTTTTATCTATTATTTGTTTAAGCTTTTCGAAATGATCTCTAACAATAGTTGCATTGGCCCTTTGTGCACAGGCTTCGGATAATTATTGGAGAATACGAAATGATAACTCAGGATGATTTTTTATAAAATGAGCCCACCAATCTTGGCCTGGCCCTTTTTTACCAAATAGGTGTAGGCGTTAATTTTGATGCATAATTTCCATTATGCAATGGTTAACTCCAGATTTAGTTAACCTGAATCCAAACTTTTGCATGTTAATGCAATAGCTGACTAGCTGCTACTCCTTATAGTTAGTAAGAATAGAGAGCAGACCTTGACAGTTCAAAGGTTACACATTTTTAACTGCATGTCAAAGAGTAGCTTCTGAAAGCCCAAAATCCTTTGCCACTCTATTTACACTTGGGTTTTGAACCTGGTATATAATTTTCAAGTTCTTGAAAAGCCACACAAATTGTATCATGACAATTATTATAAGAAACTTGTAGCATATTCTTTATTTTTAATAAAATAATAATGATTTATTATAAGAATAAAATGGATAACTTTAAGTAATAAAATAACTCAGTATATATGGTAAACAATATAAATCAAGCTAAAGAACTAATATAATTAAAGTAATATGAAGTTTATACATTAATACAATTATAGAATTATTGATTTGATTGTAATTCAAATTATCTTTATCCACTATAAAAAGATAATGAATCTTAAGATTATATAGCATAAAACATCTATTGTTTTGAAAAATTAGCATATTTTTCAAAACATTCGTCAAAATTACCGTTTATCAAAAAACCCATTGCTATACGTCAGTGCTGTTGACTGGAAGCTGGAACTTCACTGGATGTCCAGACAATTCCAGTGTTCCAGTGGTTCCAGTGAAGTTTTCACTGGAAGGGATTATTTCACTAGAACCAATACAATATTAGCCAATCAAAATACGAATAAGAATTAAGGTTATTGTATACATGTAATATTGGGGTGCGCATACTATGTAAATCAAACTATATAAAAAGTTAATATCGAAGATTTTTGTATAACAATATTGATCGATATGTTCATTTCTCACAATTTATAGAATAATATACAATACAGCACATATTTAATTCTTGAGCAATTTAAAATTAATAAAGTACTAGCATCACCTAGTACAAAACATGTCTACATTATAAATTTAATGTATTTTAAATAAGAACATGATTTTAATATTTCGGTTGTTTATTATATTATTTAATAGGTCGATAAATAAATTACACTTTAAACTTATACTGACTTTCAGTTTTTTTGTAAGTATATACTGTAATAATTATTATTATATTATATATATGAATACGTATTCGTACAGTAAGCACTTATTTTATTTTCTATTACATACTTTACACAGAACGGAATATAATAAGAAAAGTGCAAGTTGAACGCTGCGTGATAAAAGGATTATTCTAAACTATTATTGTTCCAAGCCATTTCTGAATTTACTTCAATTCTGAATTGAAATGTGTTCTTTCTTGATTTTCACAAATCATGAGACCATAGAATAATTACTTATTAATAATTACATTTCTATTTGCAATGATCTTTTTCATTAATATTTATAAAGACAATTCTTTTATTGGTTCATCTTTTTTTTTTTATACACTTTACTGAGCAAGGATATGACTGCGTGACTCGTAAAATTTGTTATAATGAATGTTTAAATACTAAAAAATTCTGATCTTCAGTGTAATCTGAAATTCAACAGAAAAACTGCTCATGCCTAAACAAGATATGAATAACTTTGGGATGCAAGTTTGTTATGTTGAAGATTTTACGAAATAATCTGTGCTACCATCAGGCTGAGCATGATGGTCATGAAAAAACTTGAAAAAGATAAATTTGGTTTTTTTTTTAAAAAAAAAAATAAAATAAAAATTTAGTAATTATTTTCCATCTTCTTATTAGATTCGGGTTAGACAAGACACCCGTCCAGATTCCTGCTGTTGCCGAAAAACAAATGCGGATGTGTTCTACGCGGGGAATGCAAAAATTATTACAGTAATTACATTGTTAAAATATATATGAATAATCGAATGTATTCCTTTAATGTATGAAAAGTTAGCATTTAATATTTAGTGATTTATTTTTATTTGCGCTTATTTATTTATTATTTATAATTTGTTTTACTTTATTATTATTATTATTTTCGCTTTTTTTTTATTAATTGATAAATGGATAGCGGCCCTAAATGACAAATGACATTTCGCGATTCACGAATAACACATGCCAATTGAGAATCAGAAATGATGCGGAAAATTATATTAACACATTCCAATTGAGAATCAACATAAATTCAGAAATGATGTGAAACATTATAATAATAAATGGTTTCAGAATTAAAATTCGTAAATCTTATTTTGAAAAACAAGACGTATTTATTATCAAATTTATTTTTCAATTAAAACTTGAATACACTTAATTATATGATCTTCATCACTATAAATTATTTTATTGTTAATTGATACTGATATCGTTTTATTATTATTAATTCAATAGTTTATTAATTTGCATCCCTATAAGAAAAGTGGTTCGGGGTATGGTACAGGAAATCAGTGTATATGCACGGGATGGTACAGACCGTGTGGCATGTATAGGCACGTTTTACGGAATGGCACGATTAAAAATGACATGGATCCTACAGTATTGGGGTAGCACGTTATATTACGTCACACAGAATAGCACGTATTCGGTGGCACACATATGCACGTTGTACATGATGGCACGTCAAATTATACGGAATGGCATGTGTTAAAATGACACGTGCTGGCTCGTTTCACAAAGTACTACAAGAACAAAGGATTACAAACGAATTTTTTTTAAAAAAAGTTGCAATATCTTAAAAACTCGCATGTAAGCCTGCTCTGGTATCTTAAGAAAAATGATTCCTTGTAAGATTTTACACATTTGCAGTTGTTTTAGCTTTTAGATATGTACATACTTCAACTATTATCCGGTTCTCTTCTAAAAAATATCTATTGGAAAGTGGACCATAAATTAATATTTACTTACCCATTCCACTCATATACCATCGCACGTGTCAATTGGCTTAGTAAACTGCTACAAAAGGCATAGACGATTTATGTGATTTCACGTTAAATTGGCACGTGTATACGGATCAACACGGTCCACCGATTCCTGTGCCTACTCGAACCATGCACGTGCAAACCCGACCCATAGCACGTGCCACCCGACCACGTGCCTATACACTGTTTTTCCATGCGATCCCGGACCACTTTTCTTATAGGGCATAATAAAAAAAATTTTTACTTATTTCGTCAAATGGGAGTCTCTAAACATCCCATTTCATTTTCCAATTTCAAAATTTTGATACATAAATAAAATTTTTTAAACTCTTATTTATTTCCGAAATACGCCTAGATTTCTTTGTCTGGCCACTAATAACACCTGACGAATACGTCTAAATTATATGCCATCTGACCCCTGCTTCCATATGACTGTCGCCCCGACAGGCCACTTTGGAAAACTTACTGGGTAGGGAGGGAGGTCGATGCAACCAGAACTAAAATCGAGTTCGCAGAAGAAAAAAGTCTATCTTACTCACAAACCTCAACAATACTAAAATATACTTTGAACAATTATGCAATGATTACCCATACTTACTCATTAATTCACTTAAACAGTAGTACCTTACTCTTATACTTACATCCCCTTGATTGATCATCGATCAATCAATCGATCGAACATATCATAAAAGTCTGTCACATGATCGAGTCTGAATTGATTCGAGAAAAATCTGCCTCGATACTTAAACTTATGTATCGAGCAGACTTTAACGAATTTAATAATTTTTTAATTTTTTTATTACTTAAGTTGATCTGAAATTCCAAATTCACTCAAATCGGTAAAGAATTTCGAACTAACTTAAAGGTGATTCCGAAACATTTAGCTCATATTTAATTAAAAACATTAAATTAATTTAACAATGTTTATGTATATAATTTTGTGTTGGTATAAAATTAACAAAAACTTAATAGTTTATCACTGCAAAAGAAATTTTTTTGACTTGCTGGATCCACTGGACCCCACTGGACCTCACTGGAACTTCCATCCAGTGGTAAAAAAAACGTGACTGGAAGGGTCTAGTGACAACTTATCACTGGAACCTATATATGTTCCAGTTGCATCTAGTTAGTTCCAGTAACCCTTCTAGTTCTAGTGATCTTCACTGGACCGGTCTTTTAACAACACTGCTATACGTTATTAATTTTTTTATTTTATTAATGAAAAACTATCCAATTTGTACCAAAATTTAAATATATATAAAAATTAATACTACAAACAACTTTAATTAATAAATGACAACAGGTTTATTTAAAGAAAAAACTTGTTTTAAACATGCCACAATCAATTTTTTATATGAATTTCAAAAAAAAAACATTTAAATAACGTTATCTTGTGTTACATTAAGCAAAATTAAATGATTTTTGTACTATTCAATTTGTCTTAGTAAGATGAAATTGAATAGTAAAAACTCGTTTGTGTTACTCTTGTATCATAACATATTAGCCATTATTTCTTATCGTCAAAATACCTCTATTCGTCAAAATACCAGTATTTACCTTATATAATATGAATAATTGTGTTATGTTAAAAACTTAACCTATTTATTAACAATTTAAATTATTGCAAAAACGATATCAAGTAGTAACAATGATTTTGGCTTACAAGTTCATTATACACAGCAATCTGAAATATTATGAATAATATAGAGAATAATGTTTTCATTAATTTTAATACATCAGAAATTAGTGAAAATAAATTTAAAAATGAAAAATGACTTGAAATCATTCCTAGTTCAAAATTCTCTAGTTGGAAACAAATTGACTATTATATTAAAATGTACATGAAACAAAATGGATTTGTGTCAATTATTATCAGATAATACTCGTAGGAGATGCTGATATACTTGTGAACATCAAGACACAAGTCATTCAAAACATACTGTTATTCTAGAGCATCAAAAACAATCACACACCAAACAATTAGGATGTAAATGGTTAGTCAATGTGATATATCCAAAAACAACAAAAACAATCAAAATAAAATCATGCTACCTTGAACATTTTAATTATAAGATACATCAGGATAATGTCATTTTTGTTTCTCATCAGCAAATTTTATATATAGATATTGATCGATATATAGCACTTAATCATTTTATATTGATTATAAAATATCATTATATATCGATTAATTTGATAAAAATCGATATATATCTATAATCGATATATGAGGGTGAGTCAGTAGAAAAGGGACAAATCGTTTTTAGTAAAATTTTTTTAATTTTTAAATCAAAATACTGTATCTTGACAACTAGTGAACCAAATCGACCTTAAAAAATTGACTTGACTAAGTCGACTTAAGTCGATTATAAAATTCGGCTATTAACCGAAAGTCGATTTCTTTATTTGCTTATATCACATGATATGCAACAACCAATCACAGTCACGGGTCAAAATGGTGCACATCGGTATAATATCGGGTACCCGATATGTAATATATATATATACGATATGTACCTGATATGTGTAAGATATATTTATACATGTACCCAATATGTGTAGAGTTCATGCAGGATATCGGACACATATCGGACACATATAGTACACGTATAGTACACATGCCGTATACATGCCGTATACATATTGCATATATAAATTCTGTAATACATCATGTACTCGATATAAATAGTAAATACATATCATATACATATCGGCATGACCGATGCATAACGGACATACTGTTCATATTTCACTATTTCAGTATTTAAATTATTTAATTTATTTTACTATATACGTAACAATAACAATTTATAGCATTAAATATATACAACAAAAATTTATTAAGCTTATACTATACAACAAATTATACAATAATTATTATAGTGTCAACTATTAATACTACTAAATCAAAGCTAAACTACTCTAATCTATTCAATCTAGATAATCATAATCAACTCTAACACTAACAACTAAATTCATTGACAATAGTACAAATACACCTATTAGAACAAAGAAATAATTGCCCAAGAAAATTCAAAACGTCCTAAAAAAAAGATACATTAAAAACAGTTTACAAGTCAGAAATACAAGAAAGCACAAAACCACTCTAACTATTACTTACCTAAAAATACTCAACTAAATAACTCATGCTAACTCTAAAGACTTCATATACCACTAGACCAACGGCGAAATGAGCTAACACGGATCAACGAAATCGTACGGTGCCAAAATACATGGCAAACAAGAAACACAAACCAACAAGTAACGTGAAGCAAATGGCAAGCAAGCAGCAAAGCAAACAGCAAAAAAGTGGTAAAACGAACAGGCAACAAAATCCACAACACCGAACTTATAGCTCCACAGCAATAACACCAAGACGACGACACCAAACTACAACACCAAGGCGACGACACAGCGACGACACCCAACAACGAATAACGTAAGTTGTGACACCATAAAACGCGACAAGCAACAAAAATAAACGACACTGTCGACAAAGAAAAAGCTCCGAAATGGACAACTCCAACGACGAAAGAAGTACCGAAGTGAACGGCTCCAACGACAAGAACCCAAAAATCAAAAAAAATTAGATAAAAAAAAAAAGTAAAAAAAAAACAAAAAAACAATTTAACTTACCGATATCAGTTATATATTGATCTTGTGTAACTGATTATCATCTAAAAATAAATAAAAAAACCGTTTAACTATTGTAATAAAAAAATAAATAAAAAAATAAAAAGAAAAAGTAAAAAAAAAATTTAAAAAAAGAAAAAATAAAAAATAATAAAAAAACGATAAATTAAAAAATTATTAAAAAAAAATACTTTTTACGCACCCCGAAATAAAAATAACTTTTAATTCTCAAACCCTTGTTATTATAATGTTCTGTGAATTTATGTTGGCATGTGTTATTCGTAATAATGTATTATATGGTTGTACATATATTCTTCGAAGTGCAGTGGTACACCTTATTAAACTTGTGGAGCAGGCTTACTTGCGAGTTTTTGAGATATTGCGCTGGCTCGTTTCACTGGGGTTGGCTATCAACCAAGTAAATCAAAATTATGTATGGTATCATATAAAAAATTCGTTATAATTTTTTTTGTGTAACAGTGTACATGTACAGTACAGTACGTACGTACGTATATACCGGTACATACTGTACTACCTTTATCGCTAAATTCAAATTATTTACGATGCTATAATGATAATAATAATTAATTGTAAAGATTTTTATTAATCTATAGCAAGCATTATTTATCTTTATTACAATTTATAAAATTAAATGTTGTTGAATTTAATGATATTTGGCCCACTTGTGAAATACTAGTTGCTAACCAAATTGTATTAGATGTATATTTGCGCTTGTTTTCTTGAAAAATAGATTTGATTTTTTTTTAAAAATTCTGATCAAAAATTGACAAGACTGGCGTGAAAATGAACGAATTGTAGATATATGATTTGATTTTTGATTACGAAAATGCATGATTTGGGCTCCAAATGATTGTGTTTTTCTAATTAAAGCTTAATTTTGCTTTTGAAGTTTTTTGAGTCCGCTTTTCAATTTTGTATTAGATTCTTGCAATGATTGATATGTAGGCTGATGTTTATAAAATGATTGAGATATAAATTCAAAAGCCTTTTTTGCAAATATGGTGAGTAAATTTTGCCTTTATTGGCTCCATTTTGATATCGCATTATTGAAATTAGATGGATAATCGATGAAAGCTCCTCTTCAAGTAATTGTTTAATCATAAAAGTTAATTTTGAATAATTAGAATTATCTTCACATGTTTGACTATGTTGATAATTGTCTTTACTCATAATTAAATTTTGTTCAGATCGCTAATCATCTTCACTTGCAGTTGA
>QKWP01003099.1:0-28984 GCA_003550325.1 Gigaspora rosea | reverse complement strand
GGGGTTCTTTGATATATCTCCTGAAGTGTTATTGATTGTTGGTACAATAGTTTGGATGGTGGTCATAAATTGTATGTGAAAGAATATCTGTGTTTGAGAATATGTTTGATCACATGGGTATATGCTTTGGTTTGTTCTAATATTTCTAATTAAATTATTTATAAATGAAGGTTCCTGAATGGGTAGTTCATATACAGTTACACTAGTATTGTTGTTTTGGCGCGGTAATGGTATTAAAATGTTATTCTGGGCGCCTTTCTATTTGTATCACAGTGGTTGATTGTTTTGCAATTGTGATAATTGTTGGGCTAACTGTTCTATGTTGATATTGTTTATATCTAATTGTGTTGTAAATTGTGTTTGACTCGTTCCTATTGGTGCTTGTGTTAAGTTATGCTTGTAGGCTAATTTCCTTTTTCTAATTCTTCTAATACAGATTCCTAATAATATGGCTATTATTGATAATGCGGCTGTGATTGTTGATAGAATTTCTATTGCTAAAGTATTGTTTATATTGTTGTTTGGAGTATCTGTTGATGTAGCTAGTATTGTGATTTTGGCGTTTGTTGACTTTGTACTTGGATTTTCTTGGGCGTTTGGTATTGTAGAAGTTGGTGTTGCAGATGTTGTTTGTGGTATTGGTACTGAAATTACTATATCGGCTTGTACTATGGTTCAATTTTTCTGTTGATATTGATATAGTTCTGAGGCTAAAATTACTAATATTATGAATAATATTATTTGATGTATTAAGGCTGTTTTGGCGTTAATCATTGAGAATTTGTTTTGGCAAAGTTGGATGCCTTTCTCTGTTCAATTGCTATATTGTATTGTTTAGAATTTTGGCGTTGAAATACTTTTGAGTTCTGTTTTAAATGATTGTGTATGTGAATAATTATGATTGGTTGAATATGATTCTTTTGGCGCTGGTTATGGGTGTGTAGTACGTAGGTAACAGTTGAGTAGTTTTTAACCAACTCTCTGGTTTCTTACTACTTTTTGGATTAAATATAGCCTGAATGGCTTGCTGTTCTGGTTGAATTTATGTTGTAGTGGTTAGTTAAATTTTCTAAGGTAAAGGTGTGATTCGTAGGTGTCAGTTGGTTGAGCGCCTTATATTTCTTTTAAGTATTTCTTTGCTTTTAATTCTTTATTGTTTATCGAATGTTTAGTAATACTTCTGTTTTAATATAGTTCCTTCTTTGAGGTAGCTATTCTCAAAGTTAGTACTCAAGAGTGCGCGCTATTTCACTTTTGATGTTCGTTGAAACTTTTAGTCCAGAAAGTATATAGTTAAATATACTTTATTAACAAGTTTTTCGATAAGAAATATGTTTATATTTAATAAACTTTGATTTTATTTATAATATTTAATATACGATAGATAATACAGTTGAATAATAATAATGTGTAATAGTAAATAAGAATATACGCTATATAGTTTAATATCATTTAAGATATTGAGTACGTTGGTGCTAAACTAATATTCAAGGTTCTGTACGGTATACGGTAAAAATATTGTTGTATAAATTTCAATTTTTAATACAGTAATATGATTAACGATTTATAAGGGTAATATTAAAATGTGAATAAATACAATTTGAATACTAAAATACGCAAGAATAACTACATGTAAAAAGATCAGGTTTAAATAATTATTTTCGATTAATAAAATACATCACGCTTATTTCGATTTTCTATCTATTTCGGTCACGTTAACATATTCGTTGTTTACGTGTTATTGTTTTGATTGTTTTCAAGAGTTACACCAATTTCTGTACCAGCCAGATTGGTGTTACAGTTCAATTTTCGAATTTCCGATGTTTGGTTTTCTTCATGGTTCAATTAGTATGGATTTGGAAAATGATTTTCCGGGTAATTTAGTGTGATACCCTGTACACGCTGTTCAGTGCGTTGGCCCCGGTAAAACATAAAATATTGTCTCCGTCCCCAATATGTGGTATCAATTGATTCACATGTTAATCTACATATTGCATAAATTGTATTATTGATATCTACATTACGGCGGATTTTTGGAATTTGACCTTATTTAAATATCCCAAATTATCAAATTACCGCAGACAGTAAAACCTCTCTATCTATCTTGGGACCAAACTTTAACAATGTGCATTTAGAGAAAAAAGTACATTTAGGGAGATCATTTATATATTTGGACGAATTTGCATTCAGAGAAGATGTGCACTTATAGAGGGAGCACTTATAGAGTTTCACTGTATTAGTAAAATTTGATCTTGTATTTAAGCCCCTAAGTCTAATTAAATTAGGGATTTAAAAAAGCTCAAATTCCAAAAATCCGTGCACTGATATAAAACCCACCAAGCTGCTTCAAAAGGTACCATAACCCTAGGCCTGGATATAACGTTCCCATATTTTTATTCATTTTTCCATATGTGTGTATATACTGTAAACTGCCATATAAAAGACCCGGGTCTGTTACAGTTTCCCAATTTTAAACCCAATAGTAACCCTGGGTCTATTGTACGGATATGGGTCTGATAATCAGGGATTTTACTATATGTAGGAGTCCAGTACCGGGCAATATAAATATAGCACTATTGGTATAAGTAATACAAATTACATTTTATTTTCCCGAATGTTTATCCTATAGTATACCCGGGTCTTTTATCTTTATAAAAATCTCAACCTATATTGTAGACCAGGGGATGATACATGGTGGGTCTACTATCATGAGGATCTTTTATATGGCTGTTTACGGTAGTGTAATTGTGTAATGTGTATATGCGAATACTATATACTTCAATTTTTACCGATTATTGATTAGACTGTTAACTTTTTATATACAGTAGTCCATAGTATCTTCACGCAGGTTTACGGCCAAATTCGATGTAGCACATATAAATTAATACTTTACTTATTAACTTTAGGGTAAGGGCCAATATGGCAATTTCCTCCGTTAATGTCACAAAACTGGATCAGACTGCAAAATTTGAACTGTGTCGATCGCAAGTACAATTTACGTATAATACTATCTACGTGTCATGATTAGAGATGGGAGCCAAGCACATTGTACCATGCATGCGTTAATCTTCGGTCCAATCCTCTATAAAGTTGTTTTCCGAGGCATTTTTTTTACGGATTTTCAGAAATTTCACTTTTAGCCCATGACATAATACAATACGATTGTAATGCGGAAAACTTGATACATAAATACTAAAAAAGTCAGTCGAATAGAACCATTATATGAGTACTCGAGACAAAAACCAATAAGTAAAAATTTTGACCCTCATAAAATATTTACGATTTGTTCAAGATCAAACTGATCTTGAAATTTGATTGGCAAATTGTACAATAATTTATGAGGCCAAATATTTACTTACTGTAAAGTCTCGAAATAGTGGGCATAGGAATTATTTGAATCTTGGCCCGAATCAGGCTTAATTCAGGCCAAATTTTGAAATTTACTCCTGCGTGCTATTTCGAGATTTTACAGTACTGTTTTTCTCTCTCGAGCACTCATATTTAGTATGAGCACTTTCGATTGCATGCACGTAGAATGAATTTATGGGAGTTAAAGTGATTATAAGGGTTAAGAAAGTTAAGCCTCTTTATTAGTCTTTTAAAGTTATTTAAAGGACGTAACTTGGACAAGGTTGGTTGCAAGTATGTTGTAAACTTACAGTAATTTTAATTTTTTTTAATGTAAGTTATAAGCATGTATATTATATATAAGTATATAAGCAGAGCCTTGCTAGGAAAATAACTCTATAGAACTATATAGATTTATAAATTTGCTAACTTCTTTATGATCTAATTTACAATTTTTTTTTTATTTTGTCGATTTAGTTGGCTTTACATTCTGCATAGTTCTAGAATGTACTTTTTCTAGCAAAAACTTCTTTGGCACATTATATATACTATATCTTATATTAATATACAGTCACCTCTCTTTAATCTGAACCTCTCTAATTTAAACTTAATAAACTCTGTGAAACCAAACACAAAACTCTTTGAGAATTGAACTTGCTGCCCAATTTTACATATAAAAATGGATAATTCAGAATTACTGTATAGAGAAAGTTAATTGAAAATAATAAATTTTTCTAAGTAAAAGTTTTCCCAACTTGAGCTTAAATATTTTGTCAACTATCTTATTAAATCTAATAAAATTTTTTATTTTAATTCTAGATAATTCTAAGATTAAAACAAAAAAATTATCAAAATTGGTGAAGTATTTGTCAAAATATTTTAATTTAAAAATAAAAAAAAATTTTACTAAAAATGATTGGCTTCTTTTCTATTGACTTCTTCCTATACCTAATTTGTTTATTTAGAAGTAGTGTTTAAAATTGGTTTGTACAGCATGCACATATGCAAGAAATTTTTTTGTGTATAAAAGTTTAAATAAACAAATACATATGTGGCATTTAAAAATCATTAAAAAGGTTGCTCAAAAGATAATATACAAAAAGAATTTTAACCTATAATATAAAAAAATATTTAAAACAATATAAGAATAGTGAAAATGCTTAGAATGCTATACATTATTTTGATCTTTAAAAATTGTATCTAGTTGATAATTGATATTAGAATGATGCTAAAATGTTGATCGATTTTAATATAAAATTTTAAAATTTTTTTAATATGCTTTTTTATTTTTGTCTTATAGGATTAGGATAAAAAAAAATAAAAAAACCAATAAAAAAAGGGGATTACTTTTTATACTTCCAAATTTGCTATTTATACCACCCAGTTCGCCTCTGATCCTTTTGATCTAGTCACATATAATATAGTACAAACTGAGATCATATGACTTTCAGAATCTTGCATTTTGACTAATAGTTAGGCTACTCAAAAACTGGGTCACGTGCTATAGGTAACAATAATAGCTAATCAAAATTTGAACCCGAAGTAGGTTCAATTTAAACTACAAAATAAGTTACCCTATAATCGACAATGGTTGCTACATAGCAAAGCCAAATTCTACTATATAAATAATTATTATTGCTTAAGTAAACTTATTTGAGATGTGCATATGCATAGCTGTGCACCCCTTTATGTTTATAAAATTTTACTAGTATTATTCCTATTGCAATCTCAAAATTTTACTATAGTAATACCTGATGCACTTTTACAAAAAATGCTTCTCTCGCGATAATATTTTTAAATTCTAAATTTAATTTTAATTCTACTCCTAACCAATTCTAACTCTAACCCTAACCCTAATTCTAATCATTAATTGTATTTGTTACTATGGCTACATAGCTGTCTAATTATTGTTTATATTTGTTTTTATAGAATGCACAGCTATGCATAGTGCACAAAATTAATAAATTCTTTTTTTATATTTAAAAAACTTATTGTTTCTTGTTATTGTAGTTTTTTTTTATATAAAAAAATTTTTTGTTTCTTATTGTTGTAGTTCTTTTTTATATATATTCACCTCTTTCTAATCTGGTTCTCTATATACCAGGCTCTTGATAATCTGAACTAAAACTTTTAGAACAAATATTTTATATATATTTTCTCTGAATATATTAATTAAATTAACATAATAAATTTCAAGTTAATCAGTACATATAAACTTTTATTTGAATAAATTTATTTTGTATTATGAATAAAATTAATTCTATATAATTAATTAAACTATGTTTTAATTCAAATCAGATAATAGTGACCTAACAGATCAGATATTTAATCTGGGTTATGATCTGGGTCTAATCAGTATCTGAAATTGGGTTGTAGAGTCTGCAGACCACAACAAATTTTAAATTTCTGCAACCAAAATCTAAAATGCATATGCGAATTTCACACATAAATTTGCTAATTTTATTTATAAATTTTAATTAAATGCTTAGGAGTGTGCTATTTATCATAATATTTTTTACTTAATAGCCACCCCCATCCATGTATGGCATGATCACTCTAATCTCAATTCTGATCTCAATTCTGATTGGTTAATATAATGACTAATATTTATAATATATTATATAAATATATATAATATTAAATAACACTTAATCTACTAGTTCATTTTGGATGATTTTACTACCAAAATGTTCATCTCAATGAGATAATTCTAACAAGCCCAAAATCATTAAAATCCAATTACAGGGTCATAAGATCACTAAGGTTTTGCATTATTTAATATATATATATTAAAATTTATATATATAATAATACAAAATCTTACGAACTCTTTCTGACAATCCCTCAAACCAACAATAACTGAACGGACCTGCAACCAAGTGTTTAGTTAGTATAGAAAATAATATACAAAACTTCTCTTGTAGCAACTAGAACTAGTAGTCCTAAGCTTGATGAGTCTTCAGATTATTTGGAGAACTGAAATAGAGTTGAAAAAGAACACCCTTTGGGTTTTTGGCTCCCTAGTGTAAGTCTACAAAACTATCGAACAAGTAGTTGGTAAATACCAGAAGTACATATCAAGAACTTGTAGAAGCATTAGTGGAAGCAAGCTCCTGGTTTTCTATACTACTCTATACTTTGCAAACTCCACATTCTCTCTACATTGGTTTCCCAGCCTCCCATACGGCTTTTCGCAAAATTTTTACCAAAAAGTGGGAATTTTGGCATACCCCCTCCAAAAGATCGATATTGTTTACCTATCCCAAAATGGAAACTCAAGTCACGAAAAGTCATGAAAGATCACAACACAGCTGCTGATGTGATCAGGTATATAGCAATGATTGACAGACGTCTACAGAGGGTTTTTTTAGAAAAATTTTGATTGGCGTATCTTAACCTCTTAGTATAGATTTTTTTTTATAGTTTTTTACTTAGATACAGTACTGAGATCTTGTTTAATACTGTATAAATTTTACGAGTGTAGTATAGGCTTCGATTATACTATTATCTAGATTGTTTTTCTTTTTCTCTTTTGTTTTTTCTTTTTGTCATTTTCTTTTCTTTTCTTTTGTTTTTCTTTTTCCTTTTTATATCTCCTTTTTTTACTCAGTTTCTATTTTGTCTGTTTTTTACTTTTTCCCTTTTTCATGCTCTTTATGAAGAAGGAAAAATTTAAAGAAAGGAAAAAATGATCCTGATATAGTAAACAACGCTAGTGTCAGTAATAGTTGGGCGTACATTGTACAAAAGTTCGAGCAAGTTCGGGCTCCGACTTGAGATGAAAGGTTGTTATGACAGATCACTTCGGGTACTTAGTACTTGGAGAGTTTCTTTTTGATAGAGCGAAATTGTAATCAATGGCAGCATTGTATTACCTTTCTCAAATAATGAAAAGAAGCAGGATTATTGAATATAAAAAAAATAATACAAAACCTTAATGATCTTGTGACCCTGTGATTGGATTTTAATAATTTTGGGCGTTCTAGAGTTGTCTCATTGAAATGAACATTTTGGTAGTAAAATCATTTAAAACTGACCAATAGAAAAAAAGTTACTTAATATTAAATAATATATATATTATATATACATTATATGGATAAATGTTATTGTTGCACCCTGTTATATGATCTTTTTGTCACAGGTCATGTGCAATATATAAACAATATTGTCATGCCGATCATTGTTTTTTTTGCTTTGTTTATTCTGTGTATATTTAACTAATCTTTTTTTTACAGTTTTAGGTCCTAATTGTGTCACTGGAACTTCTGTTACTAATGTTGGTATTACTATTTTTTGAGTTTTTATTGTGATTAGAGTTACGTCGTTGCTGGTTGTTCACTGTTATTGAAGTCAAGTCGTCGTTGCTGGTTGTTAATGCCGCAATTTCACTATGTTGGATTTAAGCACTTTTTTTTAGTGTATATATACTGAACTAACTTCTCTTTTTTCTTTAGATATAGGGTCGTCATTGTTGAGTTGTTGTCTTTGTGAGCTATTGTTGTTATTGAAATCGTTGTTGTCAGTATCATTGTTGGTGTGATTTCGCATTCATTAGTAGGTTTTGTTCTTTTTTTGATGTGTGCGTTTATTTTTTAGGCATTGCATATATGTTGTCTTGTTCAATTTGTTGTTTTGAAGTTTCTGTTTATGTGACTCTGTTGTTTTAGTATAATCGATTCATCATTATCCTTTGTCGTCATTGCTAGTATTGCAATTATGCCACGTTGTAAATGTAGATTTCATACTTTCTTTTTTAGTATATGCATATTGAATTACTATTTCTTCTTTTTTAGGTATCGGTTCTGTTCATCGCGCTGGTGCTGTCATCGTTATTGGAATCGTCAATGATTTCGAATCACAAATTTTAACCATTCATGATAGCACGTCAACATGTTAGGCTTAGTAGTACTATCAACTATATACTTACCATAGTTGTGTAAAACTGGTCACAATATAATCAATAGCTTGACCTAGAATTTTGGATTCATATTGAAATACAGGTCAAATTGATTTTTAGGTTAGGTTAAACTTGATCCGGGTCAAATTGATCTTTAATAGAATTTTAGGATAGGGTAACCTGAATTATGTTGATGCCGGCCGGTTAGGGTTAGGGTGAGCCTGAATTATGCTAATGCCAGCCGGGTTTTTTAATTAATTAGGGCGAACCTGAATTATGTTAATACAGGCCAGTTAGGGTTAGAGTGAACCTGAATTATGTTAATACCGGCCGGTTAGGGTTAGAGTGAACCTGAATTATGTTAATGCCAACCGGGTTTTTTAATTAATCAATTTGATTCATGTCAAGTTTAAGCTGACAATTTGACCTGTAATATATATAAATAAATAAATTGAAGTTATAAAATATAATATCACATGATTGGTTATATATTACCTATATATGTAACAAATAATAAATGCAACATGATGTTTAAATAAATTTGTCCATATTATATACCTTATATAATTTAATATATATATTATATATATTATATATAGACGTGATCACTACTACTCTGACCCATGTATCTATGGTATAAATCATGTAATAAATAGCATGCCCCTTATATGCACAACTAAATTTTTATAAATTTTTATAACCCGCAACTATTTTTTTTATTTAGTTGCTGCCCGCAACTAATTTATAAATTGAATTTCAGACACTAGACTAGGTCTAATAATAGTAATCTGATAAATTAGATAATTAATCTGAGCTATAACCTAAGTCAGATAATAGTAATCTAACAGATCAGAGATTTAATTTGGGCTATAATCTGGGTCAGATAATAGTGATCAGAACTCTAAAATATATATAAATAGATTAGATTAATTATAATTTTTTTTTATGTTAAAGTTCTCAAATTGGGTAATAAGTCTTTTATTCAAGTTTGTGGATCAAGGGGGCCTCTTTGGGAGGACCCCGGATATGTAGTACAGAGGTCATACGTTACGCATTTCAGCAAAAACCCCCGAAATTTGAAAAGCAAAAAATCAGTTTTTGGCAATTATTTTGGCATCCAGTAGTCCAATTTGAATGAACTTTTTTTTAAAATGAAACTCTCAGTGAGGCGCATCTAACATAAAAAAGTTCATTCAATTCTGATTACTGGATCAAAAGTTATTTAAATAAATAGATTTTGTCATTTTTAGCAAATTAGGTCAAAATTGGCCAAAATCCAGTTATGACCTATATGAGAGATGTCTGGGGTTCTTCTTTGGGCATGCCCAACATTTGTTATATGGATGAATACAACTAGTTACATATACAACTTTTGGTTGTCTAATTTAAGTAGTCTGCCTGAAAGTTCTATACTAGCTGCTATACCTGCAACCCAACTAAATAATTGTCTATTTAAACCCTCTGGTTCTAGTTCCTCTTGCCAATTCTACTTGTATCACCAGTAAAGCCCTCTATTACATATGTCAGTCAAGATTAATTCTGGATACTATTGATAAATATTTCCTTAGACTAATTTACCTTTACAGAAGACTTGGTAGAGTATTCCATGTCCTACAAATATTACCTATACTTCAGTAACTTATACATTTACTGAAACCAACATTTGTGATCTAAAGGATACCCTGCAACTGCTACTATTATCTACTTTTGATCTTAAAAGGTTTGCTCCAACCCTAGTACCCACTATTACCCAGTATATCCCAAACTTCCAATTCAGTTAGCCCGGAAGGATCGATTTATCTGGTATTAGGTGCTTTATAGCTTTTCCTTCTCTAGTACCTATTTCTAGAACATAGGTCCTTTTTCTTCAGTGTAACTCTAGCAGTCAGGTTGGTAGATCCTCTCTTTCAAAGATCTTGTCATTTAGTTCTTTAGCTCCAATTTCTGATACTCTAGTTCTAGTAGCACCATTAAAGATCTTTGCTATCTCTTTAAGATTAAATTAATTATTTTTTTTTTTAATGTTAAGGTAAGGTCATGCCTCTGGACTTTATTGAGTGTATATTAATCGTTACAATATATTGCTTACAATTATTATACTATCTACTAAGTACCGAGACTTGGACTAATTTATCCATAACCTAAATCTACCAGAGCCTACCATACTTCCATTTATATAGCTAGCCTGGATTTGGACGTCCCTTTTCCCCAACCAACTGTTAGTATTCACATGTCCACCACTTTACCTATATTTCCTAATATCATCACTTCCAATTTGGTATATGTAATTTCAGGTAGGCACTTTCTGTTTTCAATTTGGTATACCCGCAATCTGGTGACCCAGTAGATCCCTTAATAGTGTACTTCTTAGGAGTTCGTATCTCAAGCCATGCAGCTGCCTCTACCACATTGGGTAAGTATCTCAAGCCTGCATGCTGCCGCAACTAGCTGATTTTCCTGCGACTTAGGGCCCAGGATTTACCGTTCCGAATTCGGAAATGTGCGAATGACTGTACTCTCCGCTATGGTGATGAGTATCCAGACATGTTTCGCTGAAGCTTCCAGTCCCTGATATAGTTGGACGGCATCATGAGGCTCGGCCAACCCGATCTACCATTACATGCACTTATACCAGCTATATCTGTTACTAGTGGTCCCAGATCCTCTTAACATCTGAAGACTCCCATATGGGTACACCCAGAGCTCCGTTGGGCTTTGACATGTACACGCCTCCATGCTTCCACTTCTGGTTGGTCAGTTAGTTTCGTCTGCCCTTGCAGGGTTCATTCTAATCTCTAGTACTCACATCCGACACTTCTAACTTTATACCGATCCCTCCCAAACTACCAAGCCAGTTGGCCCGAAAGGATTGGTCTGCCTAGCTTTATGTGCCAATGGATTCCCTTTCCTTGGTACCTACTTTCAAAACATAGGTTCTTTTCCTCCGGTACGACTCTGGTGGCCAGGTTGGTGTCCCTCTTACCATAGAGTATGTTCCGTTCAGTTCTCGGTCTCCGGTTAAGAGGGCTTCTGTAGCACCTTTGGAGGATCTTCCTTACCTCCCTACTCGGGGCTTGCCAAACGGGTTTCAATTGTTCCAGTCCCTTGGATTTGTCTGTGTAACTTACACAACTGCGCCAATGCTCCTATTCAAGATAGTAGTACCAAGGTTACAGGTAATATACCCAACCGATTAATGAACAAATGTTACTGTAACACAGGCCTATTTTCCAATTCATCTCCAGTGGGATTTGAACTCTAGACCTGCCGCTTGGGGGGTGACAACTAGACAGCTTCTCTATGTCGCCACACCTATTAAATTAATTATAAAATTACCAAAAATAGAAAGATCTATAGAAAAATCTCAAAATAAGCAAAAAATTACTATAAATAAAAAATTAATACCTAATCTATCAATGTACATTTCAGAGTTTTAGTAATCTAATGGGTCTAATATTTAACCCAGACCATGACCCGAGTTAGATACTAGTGACCCAGCTGGTAATAAATATAAAAATTAGAAAAAATTGCAAAAATTGAAAAATATAGTATAAAACAATTTTTTTGTACAATATATATTATTCCTTAAACCATCTAGTAGGCAAATTTGCCTGCTTATTTTATTTTTTAAAAGTTTTTTTAAATTTTCTTAAAATTTATTTAAGCCTGGCCCCTATTTATTGAATAAAATTAAAGATATTCCTTTTATAAATAATATATTTAAATTTTATTATTCTATCTTTAATTTTGATCAAGATATTATATTTTTAACAAAACTTATTTTTTAATTTTACTATTAAAATTTTAAAAAGTTTTTAAAATTTTATATGTTTCTGAAAAGAAATTTTTTAGTTACTACTAAGTAAAGTCTAAATTTTCCTTAATAAATTATAAAAGTTATAATAATAAAAGTAGTTTAATTTTAAATTGTCTACAACTTTAGATTAAAATAATAGGGGTTAAATCTTAAATTTTTATTAAGTAAAACTAAAAAAAAAAAAAAAAAAATTTAAAATTAAATTTATTTTAAAAAATTATAAAATTTTCTTTTATAAGAACCTCAAATTTTTTATAAATATTAAGCAAATAAAATGAAGTTTTAAATAGTATATAATTATAGTTTTTTTAAAAAAAAAATTATAAAATATTTTTATTTTTAAAAAAAATAAATCAGATATAAATTTATAAAATTTAAGTAGACAAATTTGCCTGCTTATCTGAATAGTGTAAGAGATAGCATCATATAGCAGATTATATATCAAATAGGCTTATATAATTTTTTTAAAATTTTTGTATACAATATATATTACAGCATCATATAGCAGATTATGCATCAAATAGTCTTATTTAATTTTTTTTATTAGTAACTTTTTATATACTGAATTTTATTAAAGTTTGGTTTAGAAAGAGAAATTTTATATTATGGGCTGTCTCTATACTAAACAAAATATCTTGGGACAGCCTGTTTAAATTTGAGAGAGGTAACTGTATAAAGTAAATTTATACCAATATAATGCATCTTTATATGTAGCACAAGTTTACTTAGAGTATAAAGATAGGATCAATTAGTAAATTTTCAAGTAAAAAAATTAGTTATAGCGATTTGTTGCTATAGCAACCCTATATATAATTATATGATTAGCCAATTATTTTTAAAATTGGCAATTATATAAATGATCTGTTTTTTTTTAATTTTAATTATTATTTTTTTAATTAGCAATTCACATAAAAACAGGACAGTTTATATAATAAAAGTAGAACAAATTTACTATAAAATTTCGAAATATTGGAATCCAGTTTGCCTACAAAATAAAGTATTAATAGTTAAAATATAATATAAAATTAAATTATATAGGCATAAAAATATGGTATTTGGCTTTTTTTAATTAAAAGTCCAGTAGAATTTTCTAAAAATAAAAGATACTTTACTAAGAGCTGAAATTTTCAATTTTAAAAACCCCATCTTTTTACTATATAATTTTGGAAAATTGGATTCCATATTACTATTAAAACGATATAAATATTTATCCCAACTTTTATAATTAAAATTTTCTGTTCTTATGTGAATTGCTAATTAAATTTTTTAATGTGAATATTTTTTCTTTTAGTTGGTTTTATTTTGTTATCACTGGAGTTATTACTAGAGTTATTGCTAGATTTGTTGCTAGAGTTATCACTAAAGTTAGCATTGAAGTGGTCACTAGAGCCATCGTTAAAGCCTCTTTTTCAGTAGTTTTTTCTGGAGGTTTGCAGCCTTTTGATAGGTTTTTTTTTGTCAATTTTCAGTAGGTTTTTCTGGTGAGTTTTTTAGTAGTTCTTCATTATTTTGGTAGGTTCTATAAGCTTTATTGTGGTTTTTCGTTGTTTTCCTTATTATTTTTCAGTAGGTAGCTTTGTTATTTTGCTGTTTTTTTTTGTTTCTTTATAGTTCTTCTAGTAAGTTTTTTGGTGGTTCTTCACCATTTTTAGTGGGTTCTGTAAGCTCTTTTGTGATTCTTCATTAATTTTTTCATAATTTTTCAGTGAATGGTTTTGTCATTTTGTAGTGAGTTTATTTTTGTCTTTTTGTTAATTTTTAGTACTTCTTCATTATTTTTAGTAGGTTTTTCTGTCATATTTACTCAAAATAACACACTTAGATATTATTTCGAAAATTGCATTTTCTTAAAATAGCATGTTGGTTTCGAAATAATGCCCATGTGCGTCCCAATATAATGCACACTTCAAATGCTAAATTAATAATCTGCTAAAATAACAAATTTAAATAACAAACAGAAATAAGAATTTTTTTAGTCAAAAAATCTGACTTAGATCAGAAAGGCTATATATAAAATTAAGAAATACAGGTTTTTATGTATCACACATATATAACGCACAATTTTTTAGACATTAGATCTTTATCCTGAAATAATGCCCATGTGCATACTCAAAATAATGCATATTCCTTCAAAATAATGTGCAGTTGCATGTTATTTTGAGTAAATATGGTAGTAAATTCTTTGGTAGTTTTTCTTTATTGTTTTTCTTCTTCTTCTTTATTTTTTGTTAAGTAATATTGTCATTTTTTAGTAGGTTTGTTCAGTAGATTCTTTGTTTCTTCATCAATTTTTAGTAGGTTCTTTCAGAAGTTCTTAAGTAGTTCTTTATTGTTTTCTGTAGGGTTTTTAGTAGGTTTTATCATTTTCAATGGATTCTTCTAGCTACATTTACAATATACTTAATTTCCTAGAATGGGCAGTAATCTACAAATCAAGGTTATGATGATAAGAGCTGTGCCTGAACTTTGAGTTGGAATAACTGAAATCACAAGACATAATGTGAACAGTATTTATAATTGACCTGCAAAATCTGCAGAGTGCAGATTGAAAAATTAATTCGCAATTTTTTTTTAAGAAAAGTTCTGCAGTATTAAAGATATTTTTTTCATCCCGCAGGTTTAATATTAGGTAAATCTGCGGGCATTTATTAAAAAATTTATTGAGTCAAATAGGGAACGTATACTAATCACAATGTTTACTTGAATAAACTATTCATTATTGTCTTATATTTAATATTCCCTGGGCTTTATCAGTTATGTATATACATACTGTAACTATTAAGGTGGAAGAGTGTAAATGTTTAACTGGTTTAACTCTAATAGTTATGGAAGATAAGTTTATGATTTACTTGAATAAAGGTCTCTTCGGCACTACACTAGCTTACTTCCTTTATTTTCTTAAGTAAAATCAAAGTGAACTTTTCTATATTGTATCTCTTTATCAAAGTCAAATTTATTTGTTTATATACATTTTAATTTAATATGATCTTTACTGTATTCGGATTCCAGGTAATCAAAATTGGTAGTAATAAAATTGCACAAATAAGTTTTATTAAAAAAAAAATTTATTTCTGCATATTAAACAAATTTTCTACAGTTATATGATTTAATAAAAATGTAATGCGCAAGTTGATACATTAATTTCACAGTTTTTATTAAAATATTAAATGTATTCCGTATAAAATTTTAAAATTCAATTTTAAATACTGAATGTGAGGCCCAAGTCTGAATTATGAGATACTACATAAACTTGTGGTATAGTAGTCTGAAAATTGGCTGCAAAGATTTCTGGCTACTGCAGCAGTCAGTGAAACAGATCACTTCTGAGTAGTATAAAAGCAAGCCAGAGAAAGTTGGGTTGTATCGGTGAAAAATAAATAACAACTATAGTAGTTATAAATCACTAAAATAATACCGGCAAGGCTATTAAAAAAAAAATTTATGTCCCATATATAAAAATATATATCTATTGAACTTGAGCATATTTATAAACTTTTGAACTAAATCTAAACTAAACTTAACTTAAAAGTTTAATACTAAACCTGAACTTAAACATTATTGAACTGAACCTGAACTTGAACATTTATTTAAAACATAACATAAACCTGAACCTGAACTTTATCTAAGTTCAGTTCAGTTTGGTTCAGGTTTATAAGAACACTAGTAGCATATACAAAATGAAATTAAATTTGAATACCAATATATATGGTTAAGATTAAGTTGATTGTATTAGAATTATTATTTTTATTTAATAGAAAATTTTTGTTATAAAACCTTTTTAATAGAAAAACAAAAAAAATATTTTTAAATCTGTTGGTTTTTAAAAAAACTATATTAAGTCACATTTTTATATTTTTGATCACAACAATAATTATTGCAGTTTTTATTTAGAACATTTTGAGTGTGACTACAATATATTAAAATTAGTTTGTTGAAATAGTTTCTTCTATGAATTGTTTTGATAATAAATTCTGTTATAGAACTTATATGTTATGTATTCTGTTACTATATTATGTGGTTAAGATCTGGCTAGTCTGTATTAAAATTTTCTAAGTACATATTGTGCAGCACAGACCAGTATGATCAGCCTATTTAAACTAGAAATAATTTTATTAGTTGTCACTTTATATTGGCAGTCAAGATCTAAAATATAAACTAAGTTAATATTACAAAACTTGCTTAGCCTATTTAGTTAATTAATATTAAAATATTGTATATTTTAAGTATTTGGAGCTATTCTATTGCCTAACTTTTAAAATATTACACATTTTGAATTTTTTGAGCCATTTATGCTAATTATACATATTATATAATATAACTTGCACATATTAATGTATATTAAACTATAACAATAAAAAAAAGCATGCTTTGATCTAATTGTGCATGCTGAGCCTAGTGTATGACCAATCAAAGGTAAAAATATATTATATAAAACTATTAAAGTATACAATTGATGTTAATTAACTATTAACTTTAATTAGATTTATGATATTAAAATAGTAATTGTTATAAATTTTTATGCCAGATTTACAGAAGTAATTACTGTATATTTCTATTAGCAAATTTTTTAAAAAAATTTGAAATTTACAATAGCCTACTATATTATTATAAACACTTTTTGGACAGTCATCACTCAAAATCAGGTAAGTAAATACAGCATGAAATTCAGGCCATGTGATTAGTTGTTCTCACAGTAAAATATACTAAAATTTTATACAGTATTGTTGCATCATGCAAAAGATAGTACAAAGTACTATTTTTGGATTTATATAAAAATTATTTTTGCCAAATTTCTTTTTTTAAAAAAAATTTACCAAAAATTAAATTTTTAGTTAAATTGCTTTAAATTTCACTCAAATGTAGTGAGGCACCTAAGTAATATAACACAGTATAAAAAAATACTATTTGTACAATAGATCAGGTACAATTAATAAAAAAAGTATAAAAATTTTTTATTACAATATGATCAGTAGTAAGAAAACTTAAAAAAAACTCTATGATCAAGGTAATTCTACTTGTTCTGTATTGCTAAAGTTGACTGTAAAAAGTTTGTTGTATTAAAATCAAAAAGAAGCTTCATAAAATGAGTATTTTAAAGAGATCCAAAAAAGAGAAAAAAACCTCTCTAAATGTTCAAGATCACATATCCTTTTTAACTTTTTCAGTTTCAAAAGTCTAATTATTAGCAAAATTCTGCTACCCAAACTTATTTATATTATTAATACTTTCAAATACTAAAAAAAATATATATATATAGTACTATACTATTTACCATGCATTGCATAAAGGTCTAGGATCTTACATTGTCTTTTGGGCTATTTATCTTCCCTGTTTAGTCTTGTGTCTATAAAGGCTAGTTTTTTTGAAGCTTTAAATATGTTTTGTAGTTAGGTAAACAACAATTGGTCATTTTTGGTTTCTTTTGTTGTATTGGATATGGGCTATATAAAGTATGAAAAATGGGATATTGAATATTCAAGTTGCTTGCTACATGTAACTATGGGCTTCTAATTAATCTTGTTTTTTGTCTTGATGCCAGATTATACTACTACTTGCATTAAAGTTAAAGAAGAACCTATAGAATAAAAAATTTTAGTTAGTTTAAATTTTTGTTAAAAAAAAATGTAAAAAAATATAAAATTTTGATTTCATACAAAAAAAAAAAAATCAAATTTTTTGAGTTTTTTGAATAACTTCTGCATAATATAATAAACTATATAAAATTTTAGTATATTGTGCAGTAAGATCAGCTGGTCATGTGATATAAATATTGTGTTGCACTTACTTACCTGATTTTTGTGCAATAGCTACCCAGAAAGTGTCTTTAATAATATAGCAGACTACTGTAAATTCTTGATTTTCAAATCTGGCCAGGTTATAAAATCCAAGAAATTAATTGAGTATAGTCTAATTTATTGTTCTTATTAGTAAATCTAAAATATAAAAATTTTATAAATGTTTTTTTTGAGAACAATTCAAGAAAATAAAATGTTTTCAAATAATTGAACCTTTTTTAAATATTAATGTTTTTAAAAAACTCAAATATTTATTAAGAACTATAAGAAAATTGAAAATACTTATTGCAGATTAATATGATTGGCCAATTAGCTCACAGAAACTTGTATAACAAAATAAATAAAAAATTACAAAAAATTACAAAAAAAAATCAAAAATTTTAAATAACTTAAAAATTTTTTATATAAACTAGTTTTGGGTTTCTAATTAAAAGTTTTAGCATTTAATTTTGCATATATATATGCACCTACTAATCTACAGTTCTTGGTATGATAAAAAATTTGGCATGCCAGATGGTATGCCAAATGCATGCCAGAGCATGCCATAAATACATGATCTACTTGTTCAATTTACAGTAATTTGAATAAACCATTTTTTTCTAAAGTTCAAAAAATATAAATTGCAACTTTATATATTTATATATCAATTATTATAAAAAATGCACTTATAGTATTTTACAGGTAAATTAGATCTAAAATCTGTGTAACAAAAACAAAAAAATAAATTTAATTACTTTAGGGTTAGGATAAGGCCTGGGATTTTATTGTGGCTTTAGTATATACAAAATTTAGCAAGAAATTTTTTTTTATTAAAGCCCCAAAGATGGTTTTATAAGCAAAATTTTAAAATATAAATGTTTGTTTTTTAAAAAAATAAACAAAAAAAACAAAATTTTTTGTTACACCTGATCTTAAATTTTGATTGGCTATTCTAATAGTTTTGTACAACATGGTGTAAAATACTATAGGCATGTTTTAGTAAAACTCTTTATATATTATCAGTTATTATAATTAATAGCATATCTTTAGACTCAATAGCATACCATAGTGGCATGCTATAAGTGGCATGCCAAGGACCCTCATGCTAAGAACCCTACTCTAACCTAATATTTATACTAGTTCAGACTCTAACCTTAACTGATAATTCTTTTAATTTTTTTAAATATTAACCTGCAATATCACAACCTGCTAAATTTAACAAAATCCTAATTTAAAATTAATTTTGCAATTATATAAAGCAAAAAAAGAAGAATAAACTTAACTTTTTTGCCAAGTTATAGTTTTGCTATTTTTGCATATTTTAAAATATAAATAATTAAAAATATATATTTACCAATTTTATTATAATAATTACAAATTTCTATGTTAAAGTTTTAGTTTGTCAATTTAAAACTTTTTTTTTATTAAAGTAACCTATTTTGGGCTCTTAAGCAAAATTGTTCAGCATGTAATTTTGTTTATATTGTATTCAAAATATATTTTTTTTTCAACCCTTTTACTAAGTAAAAATAGAGTTAAGTTAGAAACCCAATTGTTTTAAAAAATTTTAAAAAATTTTCTCTAACTTTAACTCTATTTTTTATTTTAAAAAAATAGGGTTTGATAGCAAATACAAATAAAATTATATGCTAAACAATGCTTCAATTAATAGCAAACTAATAAAAAAAGTTGCTTAACAACTCCTTTATTTGATACTTATATATAATTATTATGATAAAGTAAAATCTGAGTTGCAAATTATAAAATCTAAGCTTATTATTTGAAAATAAGTCAATAAAATTAAGCAAATTCTTATAATAAAGATTTTTTTAAAACTTTGAATATATAAAAATTTAATTAAATTTGTTTGAATAAATTATTTGTTATATAAATTTGTAAAATTAATTTAAAAAATTTTATCAAATTTGAATAAATATTTATTAAAATATCTTTTTTCAAAGTTTTAAAAAAAAACTTAACAAAAAATATTTGCTTGATTTTTATTAACTCAACTCTATTTATATTATATAAAGTCTAAGATATTTATATAAAATCTAATATAAATATTAAAATTTGATATTAATAATATCAAAATTAAAGCTATACCAAATTTTTTTTAAAACTTTGAATAAAATATCTTAACAACTATTTGATCAAATTCAATAAAAATTTTTTATTTGAATTCTATGAACCTACTGAATTTAAATAAAAAAATTTTTATTGAATTTATTCAAGTAGTTGTCAAGATTATTTATTCAAAGTTTTTAAAAAAAATAGTAAAAAAATTCTAAATATCTAATAAAAGCTATACCAAATTTTTTTAAAACTTTGAGTAAAAATATCTTAGTAAAAATAATTAACAAGATTTCTTTGCTTAATGCAGATTTTATTAATATTTTAATTTTTTTCTAAAACTTTTTATAAAAATATCTTAACAATTAATTAATCAATTTTAATAAATTTTTTTTATTTAAATTATATGAACCTATAGAAATCAAATAAAAAGAATTTTATCAATTTTGATCAAGTGCTATCAAGTAACTTTATAAAATTAAAATGTTTATCAAATAAAAATTGAACCAAATTTTTTAATATTTTGAGTAAAGATATCTTGACAATAACTTGATTAATTTTGATAAAAATTTGTTATTTGAGTTGTAAATATTTATATAAATTAAATAAAAAAATTTTTATCAAATTTAATCAAGTAGTTGTCAGGTATTTTTGCTCAAAGGTTTAAAAAAAAATTGGTATAGCTTTTATTAGATATTTTGATTTTTTCTAAAACTTTGAGCAAAGATATCTTAACAACTATTTGATCAAAATTTGATCATTTTTTATTTGAATTTTATGGATCCATAGAATTCAAATAAAAAAATATATTGAATTTGATCAAATGGTTGTTAAGATATCTTTGATCAAAGTTTTAGAAAAAATTAAATATCTAATAAAAGCTGCACCAAATTTTTTCTAAAACCTTGAGCAAAGATATCTTAGCAATTATTTGATTAAATTTGATGAAAATCTTATTTGAATTCTGTGAATCCATAGAATTCAAATAAAAATTTCCATCAAATTTTATCAAAATAATTGTTGAGATATCTTTACTCAAAGGTTTAAAAAAAATTAAACAAAAGCTGCTTTAATTTTTTCTAAAGCTTTAAGCGAAGATATCTCTACAACTACCGGTAGATTAAAATTTTCATCAAATTTGATCAAATGGTTGCGCAATATCTTTGCTCAAAATTTTAGAAAAATTTTGGTGTAGCTTTTATTTTATTACATGATCATCTCAGGTTTTATATGATATAAATAATAAAATCAAGTTTTTACTAATTTACAAATCAAGTTCCACCCAGTCGTATTATTATTATACGACAGGGTGAAACCTGAGTTGCGAAATAGTGAAATCTGCTATGATCATCACATGAGGGTGAAATCCGCTTTTATATAATAAAAAACATATTAAAATGCGGATTTCACCCTAATCCTATCTACAAAGCGGATTTCACTATTTCGCAACTCAGGTTTCACCCTGTTCAATTATTATTATTATTATTCTCCATTTATCGTGACATTTATTATTTTTAATTGTGACAAGTTTGTAATAAATAAAAGGAATCGCTATTCGCACACATGGGATGTAGATCATGACCAGAATTAGTTAGAGTTTGGGTAAAGCGGATTTTCATAATGTTAGTAACAATGGTGCGAATAGAAACAATCCATAGTGCGAATAGTAATTACCTAAATAAATTTTAACAATCGGAGTACACGCATGAGAAGTCCGATGATTTCAAAACGAATAACTTTGTAATCTATATATTAATGATTACAAGAATATGCGTTTACACACAGTATTTCAATATATAAAAAAAATGGGTGGGCTCTTAATTGATATAACAAATTAGGTAAACAAAAAATGTGCAGTATGATGCTCGTGATTTTGTTAATTTAATATAAATGTGCATTATTTTAATGGAACACTAATTATATATAAAATGGTAAATACCGAGATTTTATGATGCATATATTACAATGTTTTATTATTTAATGAAACATTAATTATACATATTAAAATAGTATAATAATAATAATAAAATAATAATAATAATAATAATAATAATAATAAAGAATAATAAGAAGAAGAATAATAATATTTTTTTGCAAATGATTTATTGAGGATTTACGGCAAATATCTCAATTTCTTCGGTAGTAAATTCCGATTCTAAAAGCCTATATTGATAATAATTTTTATAACAAGAACCAGCCAAACCGTTACAAATTAGATCACTATTACCAAAATTTACAGCATGATGAGTAGAAGCATAATGCGCTTGATTAGGAGTACTAACTCTACTCAAATGCATTGTTTTAATATTTTTCATATCATCAGAATTAAATAAAAAACTATCAAGACTATACTTCCATTCCATCTGAGTTAAAAATCCCGATTGAAAACTTTGAGTATTATTCATACTTCTTCGATAACCTAAAGAATTATAACCACCAACAACCTTATTAGAACCTCTAATTTTTATGACGACAACGTAAGAACCATGATTTTGACATCTATTTATGATGGCTACATTACTAAAACCATCACGAGTACCACGATAAATAAGATTAAATTGATAAGCATTCTTTTTAGAAAAAACAAAAGGAGATTCTTTTCTTTCAATCCAATTTGAAATAACAGCAGCATGCTTTGGTTTTAAGATAACGGAATCAATTCTTGAATAAGCAATTCTTGCAGGTAAATCAGCATTCTTTGGTCTTTTATCTTTAAAATGAAATTGCATCATCTCTTCATATAATTCATGACCGAGAATCTGTTTATACGGACGAACTTTATCATAGAAATCAGCACGTGAGATTTCCGTAAATCGAATATAAGGCATGAATTGATCCAAAGTTTCTTTTAAGGCGGCAAAACATACCGAATTCCAATTTGAAATATCATTATTATTTGGACCTAATCCAGGAGTTCTTGCAATTCCCCATTGAATTAAATAATCCCACATTTCAGTTTCATCAATTCTTAAATCTTCACGTTTTACTAAACCGAAAAGTATTTCTTTATCTAATTCATTAAAATCACTTGAAATAAAAAATGGTTGTGGATCTTCACATATAGATTCTAAACAAAAATCTTGTAATTTTTTACAATTACTTAAACGAAAAACAGTATGTAAAACTTGAACAAAATTTTGTTGCACCCATGAACATTGATCTGTTACTAAATAATCTTGTACATAAATAACTAATTCTTCGAGAAGCAACTCATCGGCTGCAACCATTAGACTTAACATATCCCTTCCAGATTGTTTTTCCAATGATACAACACCTGGTATTAATTAATTAAATGAATTGTAAATTTTTTTTTAAATTATTCGTAGTTCTTTTTTTTAAAAAAAAAAAATTCAAAATACCTGTATACATAAACCTATTTTATACAAAAAAAAAAAATAAATAAATATAATTTATATCATGTATAAACAGGTATAAACAGCTCTTGAATTAATTTAGATAACTCACCTAAGTATCAATTCAAATACTGATGGAGAAATATTAGGTTTAGAAAAAACGATATAACCATCTTTTCTAGTAACCCAATTAGTCGATAATGCGCTTTTGAAATAAGGACATCGTGCACACAAAATGTTTGAATGTGCTTTAAATTCTTTAGAATTTTGATTTTCTCCAGCTTGAATTTTTACATCATAATTTTCTGAATGTTCAAGTAATTGATTTAAATCTCGAATAAGACTTGTTATAAATGAAGATGTCATTTTTATTATTTTTTATTTTTTATATTTGCTATTTTTTTTTTTTTTTTTTTTAAATTAGCAAAATTAATAAAAAATGTGAGAGGTGGATCAATTAGATGTTTATTTATATATGATTTAAATATAGTTTATATTACGTGAAACCACATGATCACCATAAATGACGTATTATGGTTAAATATAGCGATATCGATATCGATATCGAATATCGGTTAAGTTATAATATACATTTCACTTTGGTGATCCTGCAAAATGCTTTTAATTTTCCTTGCTTTTAAAAACAAAAACAAAAAGTAACTGTCTCCACTATTACATAACCTAATGTATTTGTATTAATGAAGGAGCTTTTCATGTAATAATATTTTTTATTTTTAAATTGTCGAAAATTTCGATGCAATGTATGTAACAAAATATAATAGTATTAATTAAATGCATACAAATTCAAACAATGTATATAAATAAATAAATAAATAATATTGTTCACGTTTTCATACATTTACATTTTTTTTTTATTCCAGACCAGACTTTGACAGAAATTTTATCTATTTTCTAGAGGTTTGCCGAATTTGAAAAAAAAATTTCAAAAAAAAAAAATTCAAATTGTAAGAATTATAATAAATTTACTGACCGAGCATTCAAAGACACAGTAAATTGCGGACCGAATCTTTAAAACGTATTATATCTTATTTTTGTGGGTCATGTGAGCCGGTAGAAAAAAAAATATTTTTTATCAAGTCCACGCAGGTCCTACAATTTTCCATCAAGATCAGAACAGAATTTTGAAAACTCTATTCCACAAAGATTTACCAGTAATATAAATAAACCCAAAATTGAAACTTTATAATTCCGTAATTAACTAAATTTTAATTCTTATAAAATGGAAAAAGGGTTTAGTTCATCATAGTAATTTTCCTTAGTATTTTATCAAAATTATTCAGTTAATCATTTCTAAAAAAATTCTTAATATTTAACCAACTCGAAATTTATTCGTACATCTAATCTAGTACTTACCAATCTCGATTTCGATTTTCATTATTATTTTATAGTATATATGCCATATGAAGTTTGAATTTTATTCTAGATCAAGCATTAAACGATTACACTGGTACATTTTTGACTATCACTATCGCTATGGAATCGATCAGGGTAAACTGTCAAAAATTAACGGAACACATGACGACACCCATGATGTCACAGTGGCATCGTGATTTCAATACCCCTTAATACGTTATCATACAACATTTCCATAATTATTATACAGTAATTAACTTTTTCACATGTTTTTATAATTTTGATGGCCCACCCTGGACGATCCTATCGCCATGGTTTTGTTAAAGAACATTCTATTATGTATATATTAACCGATCTGATCAAACTATTTTATATAGTACGGTACCATAAAAGACTAGTGCTTATAATCGTCCCTTATTTATCGACTCGACTATACCAAAGTCGATATTCTAATTAAATTAATTAAATCCATGTGTGCATAAATGGATATAACTGGTTATCAAGTGGTGTTACTACGTGTATTGTATTGCTTATCATTATTTCTAATCATAAATTATCGTCATCTAATTTACATATTATTTGTTTTTTATTATTATGCATAAAAATAAAAATAACGAGATATTACATAATAATAAAGGTTTATTAACTTGAGTGACTTATTTTAAACACAACATTAATGTTTTTAAAAACATTAAATTATAATAGTGAAAATCTATAAATTTGAGTAGCATATTTATTTATATTATACGAAAACAAAATTCGCTCGAAAATAATTTAAGACACTTTTAGGCGACCACCGAAATTTCGAACCTGTTATTGGAAATAGGTTTGCATTATACAGAATTATGCAGATCCTCTCTGATTACCAATACATAATGTTGGGACCTATTCTGATTGATGATATAAAAAATGATGATGAACTTCAAATCGATTATCATTATAACTCTAAAAAAATGACAAAGAAAAAAAAGGTTATAGACTCTAACCTGACTCTATATAACAACATCTAGTTTTAATAATTTTTCTGAAAAATATTATACTCTATTACTAAGATATAAAGTATTTTTAATTTACTTTTAATAATAATAGGTGATAGTTACATTATTTATTTCATTTAAAATCATTTAAAATATTTAATGCGACTAAATAGTAGCTATTACCAAGGCATAATAAATTATATATTTTAGTTTTTTTACATAACTTGAATTAAAAATTTAAATAGTACTATTTTTTATAAAAAAAAAAATCTATTTTGACCCGAGTCAAAATGGCCTCTGATAATTTAGTGCTAGTGCGGGCCAGAATTATGTTAATGACGGCTGGGTTTCTATATTAAAAAACCCCGGCTGGCATCAACTAAGGTTGGAATTATAAAAATTACATTTTTACTTACATGTAAATTACATGTACGAGTTTGTAATGTAACTTTACATTAAATAGTGAATTGTCACATAATAATTGTGCCAGCGTTACAAAAATTTTACCAGCATAATAGTTATCCTTAATTATGTTCGGAATAGGGTTGTTATAACTTACTTGACAACATACTTTACATAGTAAATTATCTGTAACTTACCTGGGCCAATATGTAAATTACAATATAGGTACAGTGGAATTCACCTAAAGCTAACACCTTTTAATTATAAAAATTTTAAATTGTTATAGCTCTTTTAAAACAAAAGATATTTAAAAATTTTTTGATAATTTAATACCGGTAGCTTATTGTTTAAATTATTAAGCTATCAATAAAAATTTTAAATATCTTTTATTTTTAAACCATTATATTAAAAATTTTGGCGTTTATACAGTATATAAAAAACATAACAAAATTTGCAAAAATTTAAATGTTATTAATTAATTTTAAAATTGTATTAAGTTTTTCTGCATTTTTATTGGATAATTAGGTTGCACTGCAGCTAAAAAATTGGCGCCTATATATAAAATATGTTGGCTTTAGGTGAATTCCACTGTATTAAAATTGGCCAAATCATATGACAATTTCTACCAGCATTAACATCAACTTGATCCCAAATCATAGTATAATTTAGACCAAATTTTATATACGCATAAATTAAATATATACCTTACGACATGTAACACATGAAATTCAACAACCCTAGTTCGGAATTATAATTTTATACTTTTATGCCAGAGTTATAAAAATTTTGGGCAACATTTTTCACATGATCCAATTTACATGTAATTTTGATTTCTGGAAATTTCATTGATTACGTAAAATTACGGTAATTTGCCAACCCTAGTATCAAAATAATTCCGGCCCGCACTAACCCTAAATTATAAGAGGTCATTTTGACTGGGTCAAAATCAAATTTCCCAAAAAAAATAAATCTATTATTAAAATACGTATGATTAGTGTTTCGATCCGTAATCCGCTAATCCGAATGGATCAGAAGATTCGAATTGAATACGGATATCTGTATTCGTTAATTTTAACCGTATATATCCGTAATATTTACGGATTATAATCCTAAATATCTTTCATGCGATTGTCAATTTGACCAGCAACCGACGATAAATATATCTGATATTACACTCCCTTTGGTAAATGTGAACTGATTTGAAAATTAGTGAGACACATGATAATCATCCAAATTTCGATAATTATTTTTCGGTTATAACAGCGTAGTTTTCGATAATATAAATTTATAGTTATCACCGAAAAATAATCATTGAAATTTTGCAGATGGTTCATAATATTCATCAAGTGTCCCACTAATTTTCAAATCAGCTGTTAACTTAAACAACTCACTTAAACAACTCCCTTAAAATCGTGAAACATGAATTTGCCAAATTTGCTTCGGTTGTTTGATTACCTAATATTTGCAAACTATTTTGGGCGAAAAAATAGCAAAAAGTCAATCAAATGTTTCACGTATTTGAAAGCGTTTTGTATAATGGTCTCAAGTTCAAGAACAAGTGCAAGAATAAGTGCAAGTGCAAGCGCAAGAACAATTGTTCCACAATTAATAAAAAGAAAACATGAGATCAATAAAAAATAGCGAATATATTAGCAAATATTAAAAATTACATTCCACCAAAGTTTTAGATGATTAATTTCTAGTTTTTTCCATTTTTCATAGATTTTTGGTCGGAATTTTTGCCGCCCAGATTATCTAATTTTCTCAGCGATTCTTGTAGTTCGCAGCTTTATGTTGATCTACCAACCAATAAAAAATAGCTATACCCAAATGTGATCAGTTGCTAAAGCTAATATAGCAATAAAGTAAACAATCTAGTTATTATGCTTTAGCGCTTTTTGATTGGTTATACAACCCGTGATCAAAATGTTAAGACTAAAATAGTGATGAGCAAGTTATGATCAAGAATGTTATCACAATGATCACAATTCAAATTCATTAACAATTGTTTAATCACGACAGTATTGTGTGTCGATTTGTAACAAAATTTTTTACGGTAAATCATGAATCAACCAAATATTAAGGTTACAGCATGGAATGAATGGAATTCGGGTACTTTACACCCCTTCTGATTAACTTAATACCGAAATTATAGCTGATCAGTATGGTAGATGTGCAGTACGGTGCATATATTTAAATTAAATCTATATATTAGCAGAGCAGTATGGTAACGATTTGATAAAATCCATACCATACCATACCATACGGTTCTGGTAGCTATACAATGAAATTGACAGGACGTAGGATCGATTTTCCTGTCACGTGACTTTCCGGCATCAATGAATTCGTTAGGGTTTGGGTTCATGTTGGTGGTTAGAAGGTGCATTATATAGCAAAATTGTGCGAGGAAACTGTTTTGTTAGGCCAGGAAGATGATTTGCTAGTATAAATCTTACGATAAATACGATTTTTGCAAATCAAACGAATTTCTTTACGTTACACCTGATCCTGATTTTTAATTGGCTAATTGACGTCGGAATATCACGTGACGAGAAAATCGTTCAAGCAATGATTCTTTTATTTTTGATATATTAACAAAATTGAACGTTAATGTCTACAATAAAGAAAAATTAGTATGATAAAAACATTGAAAAATATATCGTGTGTGAAAACTTATATTAAAGATATCTAGTCCGCTTATCAATCATTCAAGGAAACAAATATAACGATAAAAAAATGTAAAAATTGTATAGCTACTAGATCCGTATGGTATGGTGTGGATTTTATCAAAGCGTACCATACTGTTCTGCTAATATATATATTTAATATAAGAGCAGATCAATTTGGTACGGTTGATAAAATTGCATCCATACCATACTGATCTACCATACTAATATTCTATAATCCCAAAATCAGCCTGTATTTTACTGATCTATTTTGATAAATTGCATCCATACATACCATACTGA
>QKWP01003098.1:15451-35572 GCA_003550325.1 Gigaspora rosea | reverse complement strand
AATTATTTTGAATTATTCTACGTTATATTGCGTAATTTCTTGCATAATATTGCGTAATAATCTTAGTAATATTTCGTAATTTTATATTTCGCTATATTGCGAAAGTTATTACGTAATATTGCGTTGTTATTACACTTCATAAATTATTGCGCTATATTTCGCCCTATTAAATTTGCTGATGTATTAAACAAGTATAAGTGGGTTTTAAAAGGTTAAATAGGAACACACTTTTCATTTAATCCGATTTCATTATGATCCGTGGCATTTATTTGTATTTAAAATAATTCGTTGTTTCCAAAATGTCATTACGCAACAAATATAATCAGTCTTACAAAAGTCGTCCCATAGTAAACTCTAAATTTAACAGAACCTCTAACCCTAAAAACTAATCTAACCCTAAATCTAACTAACCAAACATCAATATAACAGCTCGCCGAAGAGTCCCACACACGATCTATCACTCTACCCACGAAGTATCAAAACAATAGTGGGCACTATAACAGTGTGACTCCGGTAATGACAGCACTAAAACGACAACACTGAAATTAACAGTGGCACCAGTGATGAATCAACGACTAAAAGGAAAGTAAGCAAGAGTTAATAAAGAACAAAACAAAAAAGAAAAAAACAAAAAGAAAAAGTGACGCCTATCAACAAGATCAGCAGTGCGTCAAAAATGTCAATACGAAATTAACGATGCATCGACAATGACGAAGTCACTAATATATTACGAAGATTCTACCATAAGACGACCTCAAGCGACGACTTCAATATATGAGCAAAAGCACCATTGTACGACGACTCCAAGCGACGGCTCCAATACAAAGACTCCATGAAGCACGAAAAATCCAAGACAACAAAACCAGAGAAGAGAAAGTGCTAAAGCGGTTGCTAAAAAAAAAACAAATTTAATTAGTTTACAAGTAAAAAAGAAAAAACAATGTAAAAAAAAATACTTATAGATATCATACCGATCTGTGTGACTGGAAGAGTTTTATACTGAAAAAGTATTTTATTTTAGTATATAATATCTAAATAGATTGTTCAATAGGAAATATAGCTATAGTCTTTTGCTAAGTATTATTGGGCAGTACCGGGCCTATTTACTAAACCTGACACGGGTCCAATATTTAATAAACCCGATCTGAACCCGGCCCACTTTACAAACAAACTTTAAAATTTAGACCCGACCCGTGCACAAACCCGGCCCGATCCTAAAACCCGCGGGTTTAGCCCGGCCCAATACGGACCCTAGGTGCCTCGCTTAAAAGTCTGCAAATCTTTTTCAACTCTATTTCAGGTGCAAAACATCCAGTAAATGGACTTTGTACCTGACAGCAGCTTGGTGAAGTTTTGTTGTGTATAGATATGTTAACTATAAAGTTTTCGTAGGTCAGTATTCTTGAAAAATTTGGTACGAGAGATCGTTGGAAAGAGTACCTATATTTCATTCTTTACAGTATTATTTTTACATTATTATATATCATTTAAACTACTTTCGCACTTTGTCGTATTTAATTCTATTACTATATACAAAAAATTAGCTTTACATACTTATTTTCGCTCATCTTATAGTTAGCTATTATCTTTGTTTCTCTGTTTTCTATCGTCTTCACTTTGGCTATTTTTTTGTTTTGGCTATACTTTCATTTCGTTCTCTTTTTTTAAATACTTTCTAAAAATAGTAAAGAAGTGAAAAAAATAAAAAAAAACATTTTTTAAAAGTATTGGTGTTTTTGCAAATTGCCGGAAAAATTTTGTTAAGTGCTAAAAAAGTCACAAAGTGTTGAAGAAGTTAGGAATAAATAAAATAAAATAAAAATTAAACAAATAAGTAAAAAAAAAAACAAATGAAAAAACAAAAAATGTAAGCAAACTAATAAAAAAAAATAAATGAAGCTCCAAATCTTTATTTTTTTAAAGTAAGAGTTTGCGTTTTTGCAAATTCAGAAATTGTAAAATCTGAATTAATATTCTTGCAAAATGCCAAAAAAGTTGCAAAGTGCCGAAAAAGTCTGGGTTGGTTTTCTTGCAAAGTGCCGAAAAAGTCTGGGTTGGTTTTCTTGCAAAGTGCTAGAAAGTAAAGGTTCTGTTCTTGCAAAGTATCGAAATAAAATAAATTAATAAAAAAAATTTTAAAAATAAAACAAAAAAAACAAAAAAAAAACATGAAATGAAAAAATAAATGAAGCAAAACCTTATAAGAACTTGCAAGAACTTGCAAAAACTTGCAAAAACTTGTGCCCATTTCTCTAAAGAAGCATTCTTGGAAATTTAGAAATTGCTAAGGAAATCAGTTGTGTCTTCTTGCAAAGTGTCAGAAGTCTGAGTTGGCATGTGCAAAGTGTTAGTTTTCTTGAAAGGGCTAGTGTTCTTGTAAAGTACAAAAAAAATTAAAAATAAATAAATAAAAAAAAAAGAAAAACAAAATGAAAGCAAAAAAAAAAACAAAAATAAAAAAAATAAAATAAAATAAAAAAACAATGTGAATAGAAGATCTTATTTATAAACAAAAAATCTAATCTGATTTTGTAATACAGATTTGTAGATTAATTTCGATATATTCAAAGTATATTGAAAATATAGTCCAATGTGTCCTTGGTAGAGTTCAGGACACAAGGGCATAGGGCATGCCCTTGAAAACATGCCCATAGGGCAATGTTGTCACTTGGACGTGTTCATACTATGTTTTTTGTCCATCGTTCAAGATTGTCCAAAATCATCCAAGCTTATGTTCCATGTTTAACTAATCAATAAAGTAATTTAAAAATATATAATTATATATTTTTTTAGATACTGGACTCATTGGTGAAAAAATTAAAATAGATTATTTTAATAAAATTTTAAGTAATTTTAATTTGAAAAAATGTCCAAAATACGTTCAAGTAACAATACTGCCATAGGGCATGCCTATGGAAGGATCCCGAAGAACTCTGATACAACTCAGATCTGAGTTTGTATAATTTTAGCAGTATTTTAGCCAAATAGATGTATAAAATAGAGCAAAATTTGAAATTTTACTATATAAAAATGCAACGTTTGATGAATTTCTATACAAAATTTCCTTTTTTAGAATCATCTGAGTTGTATCAGAGTTCTTCGGGGTCCTCCTATGGGCATGCCATATGGCCAAAAGGCATGCCCATACTTAACGCTAACCTAACCCTAACCTATAAAAACTTTAATATACCAAAAATATATTATCTGTTATAGTTTATAAACTTCTAATCTAATTGTCCAATTCAATATCATGATTGGTTATACGTTGAGCTTTAAAATGTGAATTTATGTATTATATGAATTTGTGCAGAATATAATATACAGTAGAATAAAATTTTGAACTCAAAAATCATAGATATACATAGTAGCTCGATATACATAGTAGCTCTTGATATGATATAGTACCTTAGGCACATAGTGAGGAATTTTTTAAAATCCACTTTATTGAGAATTTTATTAGTAAATCCATTATATCAAGTAGTATTTATTATAATATAAAGTTAAATCTTAATCCATTATATCAAGATTTTACTTAGTCTCTGTTATATCAAGAGCCACTATATAGTAATACTTTATAAAGCAAATTTGAATGAAAAAAAAGAATTCTATTAATGCAAATCCTGTGATTTATGTTATATAATTGGCTAATAACGGTTGTAATTATGTAAACTTAAATGGGTATGCCCAAAGGGCATGCCTTGACCTAATGGCATGCCCATATGGGCATGCCAAATTTTTTACCTATGCTCTAAACCCTAGTCCTTGGTATGACCCAGATTACATATCTACTGATCTAGCCAGTCCTTTAAAAAATATTTCAAATTCATTTTTAAAAACATTTTTAAAATATTTCGAAATTTGAAATATTTTGAAATATATTATGAAATATTTTGAAATATATTGCATATGCAAAATTTTTTGAAAGATTTTGCAGATTCACAAGATCTTTCGAAAGATTGTGCTACTATAAATTTGCTAATGTAATTACTAGTAACTAAAATGAAATATATTATACTACCTTTTAAAATAAAAGCAGAATTGCTAAAAAAAAATTTTAGCCAATCAAATTGTAGTTATTTATGATCAGAGATAGCTTTTTAGTAGCAAAATCAGATAATAAATAGCACTCTTATAAAATAAATAGCTAAATACCAAGTTGTAATACTTTATACAAATTTTTAATAGACAAATATTATTGAAATTTAAGTTTACATCTGCTTTATCTGTAAGAGGAGGGACAGAAATCAGCTGATTTTTTAGGGAGGTGGGGGTTTATTGTTTGATCAGGTCTATATTGTTATAATTGAATTTAATTGGCTAATATTTCAATCAGGTGGGGAGTGGGTAGTATGGCCTCTTAGTAAACAGAAATCACCTAATTTCTGTCCCTCCCCTAAGGTGATACAACCAGTCATATATAGGTGCTCTTGAAGTAATCATGTGATATTGAATTTTAGTTTTAGATATTATGTATTAATAGGCTTTAAATAGTACTCAATACTTATATAATAAAATATCGGTGAGATATGTTAAAGAGTTAAAAATATATATATATATAGTCGCCTTTCTTTAATCTGAACCTCTCTAAACTGAATACTATTAAACTCTCTCTAAATCTCTAAACTGAACAAAATCTTCTAGAACATTTGTAAATTTTATTATAAAGTTTGGACAAACCATATATAACTTTTTAAAACTGAACTTTTTCAAATTTTTACATAGCAAAAAAAAGCCTGACAGTTCAGATTAGAGAGAGTTGACAGTATATTATTGCAATAACTGTACTTGAATACCATTTTAAAAAACTAGATTATAGAGTGTTCTTAAATATAATTTTAATAATCAAAGGTCAAAAAAACTAATTAAATAAATTATCGCTTTATTAAAAAAAATCTAAAAGTGCAAACCATCTTTTTTTATTAAACTAATATAAATTGACTAAAACTATTTATTAATAGAATAAAAAAAAAATTGTTTAATTACTTTATTTTACATCATAAATTTTCAATGAAATTATAGTTTTAAAAAATTATTAAGTTACTTTTATATTAGAAACTCTTATTGCTAATAAAAAAAATCTAAAAAAATACAAATATATACTATGCTAATATTTATTATCTTCTATAAGTTATAGTCTAGATAGTAGAAACAATATATATCATTGTTACTTTATCATTAATGTCAATTTCTAACTTTTATATCAAATATATTATTTTATTATATTTTTATTTTTTATTTTTTTTTATTAAAAATTTTTTTTATTCAAATACTTTATTATTGCTTGTATTGGTTTTGATTGAAGCTAAAGATGCAAAAGATTGTGAATATTGTTGCTATAATAGTATATAAATATTTGTAAAATCAATAAAGAAAAAGTTAAAGTATTGTCAAAAGTATTACCGGTATTTTTTATTGGATAGTCTTTTTTTTTTTGCTATAATTTGCTAAAAACATAAGGGTGCTGACATTTATTAGGTAATATTTTAGGGGGTGGGGGGTCAAGAAAAATCTTACCTTAGTTAAATTTGATTGGCTAAAATTCTATTTATAGATCTTACCTGGGGGTGGGGGGTAAGCCTCTATAGTAAATGGATATTAGGTAATAAATGTCAGCGCCCTAATGATAATACAGTAAATAACTGGAATTAATAAAAATTTATTAATAAAACATAGTAAAAATTAAAATTTTTATCATATATAAAATTTTTTAAATAATTTTTTAAAAATATATTGGTTAATATAAAATTAAATCCAATACTTAAAGTTTGTAAAAAATATCTTTTTAGATTTTTAAAATTTTTTTGCAAGTTATATTCTCATTGAGAAATTCAAGATTATAAATGTCTATAAGTAATATAAATATTTTTTATAAAATTTATAATTATAATTTACTCAATGAGAATATAACTTGCAAATAATTTTTAAAAATCTAAAAAAATATTGAATTTAATTTTGTATTAACCAATATATTATTTAAAAAGTTTTTATATATAATAAAAATTTTAATTTTTACTATATTTTATTAATAAATTTTATTAATTCCGTCATTTACTTCCGGCCACTATAATAAAACAAGAATAGCCTACTCAAGTAATGATCACAATTATTATTTCAATCAATTATAATAATTGAGCATTATTTCAATCACTATCAATCACATTAAAAAAATTACTTAAAAATATCTATAATTTTGTTATAAACGTTAATTTTCTTTCTGTCTTTTGTAAATATATATTTACAATTTTGGAATTAATAAACTTGTACTAGGTTATCTAAGAAAAAAAAATTTGGTTGAATATAAATCTGGTCCAAAGTTTGGTTTAGACTAGTCTAATAAAAACTCTAATATTTATTTGGAACTAACAATAATAAAAAACAACAAATTTTGTAATTTAAAATTTTTTAAAGTTTTTTTTTTAAAAAAAATTTTTTTTAATTTTTTTTTGTTAAATTAATAATATAAAAAATAGATTTTGTTTTAAAAAACAAGACTAACTATAAATAGAAAATATGCTTTTTTTACAATTTTTTTTTTGAAATTTTTTTTACTAATTTTTGAATTGTTTTTTTAATAGTTTCAATACAACCAGTATATGAAATTCAATATTTTCAATGTTCTCAAAAACATAAATTTTAAAAATGCAATTTATTAAAACATGTTTTTATTTGAGAATATTTTAATATAAAATAAATTTAATTTTCTATATTGAGAACAGTAAAAAATTTTTGAAAATATCATAGGTTTGAAAAATGTTTTTGTAAAAATATAAAATTAAAATTAAATTTCGGCATGCAGTATATAAAATAATTATCAGTTTATATTCAGAGTAACGAAAATGTAAAAAGCTATAACAAAATTATATACTTTGTAGATCATTAACTAACTTGAGTCATTACAAATAATTCGCTAGACCACCATATTTAAACTTATTACAGTTATTATCGGTATATATTTTTCGTTAAGGCATTTAGTACACGGATACTACCTATAACCAGGTCAAAATTGATAGTGAGTAATACCCGGGTCTTAATCATGGGAGGACTATTTTTGGGGATACTTTATGCAGTATATACTGTATAAATACTATATTAGTAAAACTTAACTATGTTTTCATAATCCAAAATATGCTAAACTTATTTGGGTGATTTGTTATTAAAATCAAAACAAAAAATTTTTATGTACAGTATAAAAATTAAAAGCCGGGTGTCGGTCACTTTTTTTTAAAATTTTACGAGAAAAAAATAAAAAAAAAAACTTTATATAGCCTTATTTAAACTAAAACAATTATCGGTATATAATGTAAGCCATATATTAAGTATTAATACAGTAATAACTGATAAATTATAGAGAAAGTTTTTTAACTGTAAATATTTACAGCGATTCGTTAAACTAACGGTATTACCAAATTAAGAAGTAATACAAGATACGCGTCAATAAACAATGCGTGACTATCATTACAGTAGAATCAGATACCATAATAAACAATCAAAACAAATATAAAAAGTAGCAAATTTAGAATAAACAATAAATACGCATGTTGAATATTTTTTCATTCCCCATTTTTTTTTAATTTTTTTGACAATTAAATCACTTATCTTTTGTTTATTTCCCGTTACATTTTTTTTTTTTTTAAAAAAACACTTTTTATCATTATCATGTCTTCCGCAGATAAAGTTGACATATCTGTGAGATCCCGTGTGCGAACCTCCGAAACAACTTCTGTAACCAAGCTTGGTTCAGAAGACACTGGTGGTAAGACTAAAGCTAAACGCGTCGCTAAAGTTGGAGCAAAGAGTACCTCAAAGACTTCCAAAAGCTTCAAAGCCGGACTTACATTTCCAGTTGGTCGTATGGGTCGACTTCTTAAGAAAGGACGTTACGCCGATCGTGTAGGTGCAGGTGCACCAGTTTACTTGGCAGCCGTTATTGAATATTTGACGGCTGAGGTTCTCGAACTTGCTGGTAACGCTGCACGTGATAACAAGAAACAAAGAATTATTCCGAGACACTTGCAATTGGCTATACGTAATGACGAAGAATTAAACATTTTGCTTAAAAACGTCCATATCTCTGAAGGTGGAGTGCTTCCAAATATCCATGCAGAACTTCTTCCTAAGAAGAAAGGTGGCGAAAAAATCACGAAAAGCACCACAGAACCTCCAAAAAAACCAAAGGCCAAAACTCAAGGGGCAAAAACGACTGCTGCTGCTGCTGCATCTTCTTCTTAATTCAATTGGGATGATTATATGATCTGTTTCAGTATTCATATTTTTTTGTAGTTATAAGTGTTTATATCAAAGTTTCATTTATTCTACATGTTTTTATGTTCCTTTTTTTTTTATTATTATCAGTTATTTTATTTGATTTATTTTGGAGGAAATATTTTTTTTATGTTGACCAATCATGTGATATTTTTAAAATAGAAAGTAGTTTTGAAATTTAGCCAACTCTGGATCAGATTTACTTATCGTTATTAGACAAGTTTCATTGTTTTTTAGTCATCTCATTACAGAAGAATTTATTAAAGTTTCAAACAAGAACTTGATTTTCTAATTAGTGTTTAATGACATGTTTCAATGTAAAAGTTTTATATAACTTACGCTTTTTGATACTGTACTAGTCTTCTAGTCACTCTCTGACTAATGAGGGTATTTAGAGAATATAAACTCTTGTTATACGATAGCAGATAGTAAAGATGCTATATTATTAATCATGAGCGATTTACATCTCAGTACGAAATAGAACTTAGAACTTACTATAGCGGGAATTTTATTAACTACATTTATATTATTAATTAAATTTATTGTTTATTTGCTGTATATAAAATGAGAGATGCCAAGAGGAAATGAGACTCAATTTTATTTATATATATATATTTTATTATTATTATATATTATTATATTTTGATTATTCAATTTTTTTTATGTTCCCCGAAATTCTTATTAGATAAAAAATAATTTTCAAAATGTTTGATAAAATTAATTCCAAAACTGGATATTAAATAATTATCGATAGTCTAATAGTAATTTTTTCAAGATGATAAAAGATAAGAAAGTATAGCTATTTAATAATAATGAAACAATCGTTTTGATAACGTAAACGCTTGAATAATAACTTACCGTTTTTTTTTTTATCCATTACAGTCAGATTTTAAAGAAAAATTCATTCAGTAATGGCATCTAGACTTTGTTGAAACATTTTTAACAAAACATTTTTATCTTCTAATCCTACGCTCACTCGAATAAGACCTGGTTCAACACCATAACGTGATGCCCAATCTAATTCATGATAATGGGCTAAAATTGTATAAGGGCATGCTAAAGTGAAATTAGTACCAAGAGATGGACCTTTAGCAATTACAAGTGAATCAAAAAATTGTTGAGCTGCAAGATCTGAATAGAAAGTAATTGAGAATAATCCACCAAATCCACCTTTAACCGTTTTATATTGAAGGTAGATGTCAGGTGTAACATATTTTGGATAGTAAATATTTTTAACTAATATTCATGTTAACATATAAATAAAGAATAAAAATAAATATATAAATTTTAATTTCATAATCATATTATTTTGAAATAATAAAGTTAAATACACACTAACCTTTAGGATTATTTTTAAGTAATTTACATATTTCCTCAGTATTTTCATTGATTTTCATAATACGTTCTCTGAAAGTTCTCGAATTACGTTCGAGGAAAATTGCATCTTCTCCCCATAAAAGGTCCTCATATTCATTATTTATAACTTTTTTCAGTTCCTCATAATAACGTCTTTGAGGATTCAAAATCAATCTTTTTTAAATTTAAAAATCATGAAAATAAATTATGTAAATAAATTATTATATATTATAAATAAATTATTATAAATAAATTATATAAATAAATTTAAATTATAATTACCCTCCTCCCATGACATTACTATCTCCACTGAAAATTTTGGTTAAACTTGATACAGTAATATCTGCCCATTCAAAAACCTTAACATTGACAAAATTTCCGATTGTTTCGTCTACTACAATTGGAAAATCATACTTATCCGCAAGAATTCTAAGACGTCTCAAATCAGGCGATTTCAATAATGGATTACTTGGAAATTCACAAAATAGTGCTAAAATTTTTTCTCCTGATTCGAGAAGATTTTCTATTTCATCTATATCTGATGATAAACCATTACCATAAAAATAACATCCAGGTCCAAACTTTTGTAAGATTTTTAAAGTATCAACATATGTAAATCTATAAAATTTTGTTTTATATTATTATCATAAATTTTTACTTTTTGTAAATTAATTAATATAATTAATATGTTATAATATGTTATTAATACATACCCAAAGCAAATACTTTTTTTTGGCGGAAATGCTGTCAATAAAAATTGATGAGCATGAAAGATGGAACTCATTCCAGTTGGGAAAAGAAAAACATCATCTTCTGTTACATTTTTTATTACTTGTTCAAATGACTCGGTTAGTCTTGATATATTTTCAATTCTTAGGGTATTAGCAATTCTTCGTCTAAGTTCAAGTTTTGCCTTTTCAGCAAATGATATAGGTAAATTGCGACCATAACGTTCTTCAACATAAAAGTTCTGCTCAACAAAAATAGAATTGTCAATCGATGAAATATTTGTAGATAAAGTTTCCTTAGGTTCATAGGTTAGATTCAATCCGTTTGATATTTGTCCATTGGAATATCGTTTACAAAAAGATGCTCTTGTTGTAGAAACTTTATTAAAGTTTTTTGTGTTCTGTTCATCGAACTGTGTTTGCAATAAATTAAGTGAACGTTCGGCTAATCGAGAACTAATACCATCTCCCGTATGTTGCCAAAAACTCTTTGCCACAGAGAGTGCTTCTTTTGGAAAAAGGACTAAATGCAATGTGATATTTCCTTGAATCAATGATTTACTTTGATCTGGTGTTACAATGGTGATTTCTGCTAAACGAAGACAAGCAGGATTACTAGACTCATAATATCGGCGTAAGTAATCTCTACAACGTTCTGCAGTTTTACGACTAGGAAACAAAAAACATGACTCTGACGGTTTTGCAAATTTTTGTTCATATACCGACATTAACTATAAAAAAAAAAAAACAATCAATTTAGCATATATCATGATATCAAATTTAGCATATCAGATATATAATTCAATGTATAGTATTTATGGTATAGAGATATTTTATGATATACCTGCTGGATTTCTTTACTAATAAAAAACCTTGGATAACCTGATAACATTCGACTTACAACTCTCTCACGACCCTCTTCGTAGTCTACAGCATCTTGCCATGTTGGAAGTGCTACGGAGATAGCGTGTGGTGTGTTTGGTGGGATAGGACAGCCAACATCCGTTGGAGGACTTGAAAATGAAGTTGTAGGCATGTTTTCTGTAATTAAGTTCGAGATGATCAGGATCAAGATTCCATCCTGCTGTAATTACATCTTTAATTGTGTTACGCAATAGCATGTCACAGATGTCAATTACTTGACCGACTGTATAAATATCCAACGTCATCAGTTTAGACCATTACGGACGAGTATATGAAAGTAAAATTCTACGTAATTGTAAGTTAAACAGTTTAACCTACATACAAAATATTTTTTTTTATATCGCACTTTTTTCATCGCACTTTTTTCATCGCTTTGACAGAATAAACCTACATACGAAATATTTTTTTACATCGATTAGTGTGTTATACGTATGAATTTTAATTTAATGTAATAAAATTATAAATTTTCCACAGAATTATACATATCTAATTCATAACTAAAAATTTTAGTTGATTAATCAAAAATAAAAATTAAGTTTACATAACAGATAACGATGGGAAATTAAAATTAATAAATATAATCTAAAAACCATTTAATTTCGCTTATTGGTTGTAGTGCAGTACTTTTCAATATTTTATATTCATTTTATATTCACATGTAAATATTTAAATTTTAATGAAATATATATATAATAAAGATAAAAATTGCTACGTAAAGCTACAGTACTTTGGAAACATAAAATATATACATTGACTCCGGATACGTACAGTACGTACCTACGTACGTACTGTACGTATATAGTCGGTCAAGTAATTGACATCTGTGGCTTAACTTGTCACATGCTACACAATATTAAATAAAATTGATATCATAAGTTACGTAGCAAATAATTTTTTTTTTTTTTTTTTTTTTATAACGACACAACGATAAATTAATAAACTAGCGGAGTTTTTGAAAATTGGCTGGGGAGACAAGAGTACAAAGATAATGTACAAGATCCGAATACTACATTTAAATTTATTATTGAGTATCCGAAAAAAATTAGAATGTTATTTAACATTAACAGTTAAGTAAATTGTACGCACTGTACGTCCTAACAGTTAAGTAAATACAAATAGGCTCTATCAGCTATTAATTTATCGGTTTTTATTATAATTAATATGCAAGCCGGTCGAGCCATTTTGCATCTCTAGTAGTAAAATTTTATTTAAAATATTAACGGTAGCGGTAAAAGATCACATGCTCGACATGCTCGGAGTTTGTCAAATGACCATTTTGGTGATCACATTCCCCATATATATAGTATGCGTCGATCTTGTTATAACGTCCCGTTAGAATCTATCGTTAACATTCAAATATGTTACTTACCGATGTTGTCTGGGTTAGCACGGATACATTTGGCTGGTGGCCTGCTGAGGTATGTCAAGTTTAACTTGTAAAGTATCACTCATGAATTCAATTAATTCAAAGTAATATTAACACGTTCTTTAAAAGATAATAAGTCAAAATAAATCCGAAATGCCTTTACGTGTCCAGCTTTTTGGAGATATATCAACAAAGTAAGATAAAACATTTTTACTGTTTATTCGGGTCAATCTATGCTTAAATAATTTTAGTAATTTCCCTACTTAATTTTACAGAATGATGGAACTTGAAAACACGTCAGGTGCATTTATTCTCCCATTTCGCTGTGACAAATCTTCCGAATTTTTGGAAAGTGGAAAAAATTCTGAAATTAAAGAAAAATTTAAAAACGCGGTTTCTGAAGCTGAGGAAAAAGAAACTGAAGAGAATGATGGCTTACCCAGTGAGGACTATGCTATTAATAATATTAATAAGCTTGGTGATTTTATTGGTTCTACAAAGCCATCGAAACGGAGAAAGATTACTCCAGAGAAAAGTATGCAAAAATACATAGTCAATCAATAATGGTTCAATACTTTTAGTAGAAAAAAAAAATGTTTCTTTTTATAAATTCGGTGGCGTTTTCACAGGATCTACGAGAGGAAAAAGGAAAAGCTTTGGTTCAGCAAATTGTCATATTACTATTGAGACATCATCAAATAAGCAGTGAGTAAAAGTTTTTATAAAAACTTTTAAATAACTTAGAATCCATTATTATAGAACCTGATCATGTTAACTTTCAGATCCACAATTCTGAGCTCAGACAATGCTGATATGAATTTTCATGAAGATGGAAGGTTTGAATTTTAAGAATTGCTTCGTATTAATATGTTTTACAAAAATATTCATATCAAAAATTATAAATTTATTCATATATTTATATATATTTATATATACATATATATATATATATATTAGCCTTATGATCCCTGGCGAACCAGTGCTCGCTTGGTCACTCAAAAAATATTATCCAGCTAAAATTATAGATTATAATGAAGTAATTATCTTAAAAATGATATCATATGAAAATAATAATAATTAATAATAAACAATCTTTTAATTTTATAGCCAGATAAATATAAAGTAAAATTTTGTGATGGTGCGACTTCAGTAATTCCTCGAAAGAAATTCTTTACAAGATATGAAGATGGATTTCAAACTTGTCAAGTAATTAAATAGATTATCCAGTTTTTGATTTGTAATACTTTTTTGCCTTTTTAAGGTATTTGAACTGACAAATTAAAAATTTATTTATTTTCACGTCTAAAAGTTGGGTGATATCGAGTTGGAAAAGGAGGATCCCAATTATTATGATCAGGATCTTATTAATAAAGTTCATGATCTTGAAGATATACTTTATCGGGTTTTGATAGGTAACGAAGAATCCGCATGGAGATATCGTGATTTTATTGAAGGTGGTAAAAAACGAAATCAACTTGCAAAAAAAGTTTCTCCCGGACCTTTTAGCTTAAGCGAGTTTGCCATGATTGCTAAAGTTTTGAGAGGCATGTTTATACCAGAAGTTGCTGAATCTATTGATCGACATGAGAAAATTTCCTCTCCTAAAAAGAGGAAGGGATGTAATGTTGATGACTTAAATGGTCAAGAATCCACCAAAATACCTGAGAATTCCATTTTTTATAACTATTCAAAAGATTTAAAACTTCGTTTTATAAGTGATGTTTTACTTCCAGAAGTTATTATCAGACTTATTATGAATCATGAAATAATTGATTATGATTCAGCAGATGAACAAATGTTGACAGGATATGAGGATTCAAAATGGGTAGAGAATCTTATGGCCGCAAGAATCAGCTTTCAAGTTGGTAAGGCAAGTTTGCTTGAAAAATCTTAAAAAATTTTCACTTGGAATCACCATTTAAAGATAAATGCACAGAAAAGAAAATGGAGGGCCAATTATACATTGTGTAGGATTAGATTCAAATAATGCTACAATAGCTACTATAGCTAATATTAACAATTTTATTATAAACATTACACATAATTTGTATACCGTAATTGCTAAGAATATTTATTAATTTTAGCAAAAAAATGTGACAATATTATTACTAGATAAAAGTGATATTCGGGAATAAAGAAAGCATGCATAAATGTTATTTATTTTATTTAAATCGTATAAAATGAACAATGATATAATATTGTTAGGAAAGAAATGGTTGATCTAATTATTTTAGCTCATTATGTTAAATAAATGACATAATTATTACTAATTGCCTTCTAAATTCATCTGAAAAGTCTTGACTTACCATAGATAGGTTTTGTACGAGAAGTGATCTAACTACAAAAATGGCTGATTGCCCAATAATGTTACAAATTTCTATACCATGCATTAAAGAAATTTCATAGTAAATGTATTCTGTACGTACGTATTTATTTCGCTCATGCTATTTTAGAACGTTTCTGGTAAATATCTTTCTGTTAGAAACATGAGATATGACATGATCATGAGACCAATTAGTTATATACATACATATATATATATGGCTATTTCTAATTCTAGAATTTATAAAGAAAAAAAATGAATACACCAGGATCTGTTCTTCTTGGATGGTATGTTATTAATTCTAAGTGATTTACTTTGCAATTGTTAATTTATTTAATTAACTACGAATCCGATTATGAATTCTATAATTTAAATAAAGGGTTGTATTAATCGCTGGTAAGTTACAGCATGTGCCATAAATTTAATTCAAAATAATTCGTTTAACATGAAATTTGTTTGATTCGTATTAAGCTGGTGGTGGCGCATTTTATTATGCAAAAAAAGATATTAACGCTAGAAGGCGAGCTCAAGAACTTAATAAGACTAGGCCACCCGAAAAATTAGAATGTATATATATATAAATATATATATATTTTTTTAACGTAATTTTTGAAAAATTATTTACCGATTATTATTGACAATTTTTTTTCTAAAAAATTATAAGGGTGGCAAAGGGTTGAAGTGGACGAAAAAGCTAATATGCCAAAAAATTCAAGTGATGAGGCTGGAAATACCACAAAAACTGGTTCAAGTAGTGGTACTTAAAATATTTTAAAATTTAGCGAACTTTTTAAGGTATTTTTATATTTGAAATATATAGTTTATATATGTATTTCTGTAACGTACAAGATTTTTTTAGATCTTAAAAAATGATGTGAGAACATATGCAATAGATTAGTTAAATGGTTTTTTTAATCAAGCAAACAAATCTGATTTTAGAATAGTAAAAAACTAATTCTATAGTGTTATAATAAAATATTGATATAAATAAATTTATTTACTTAAGTTTAAAATTAAATAAAATTGTTTTTTTTTTAAATGTTAAAGGTGAGATCTTGCATTAAATAAAATTATATATATCAGATATAGTATAATATATATATATAGTATTGATTTTATAAAGTTTGGCTATGATAAATTATTGTTATAGCTAAAGCAGAAAATTAGAATCTTTGATTTAAAATATAAACTCTGCTAATAGTCTCTATTAAAAGATGGTTAGAAATCTATTTTAATTATAGTCAAACCTCTCTCTATATAGTCACACTATCAGGATACAAAAGGTAGTGATTATATAGAGATGTGACTAATGTAGAGGAAATTCTATATAATTACAATAGGACCCTGAAGAACTTTGACACAACTCAGATGATTCTAAAAAAGAAAATTTTGCACAGAAATTCATTAAATGTTGCATTTTTATATAGTAAATTTTCAAATTTTGCTTTATTTTATACATATATTTGGCTAAAATACTGCCAAAATTATACCAACTCAGATTTGAGTTGTATCAGAGTTCTTTGGGGTCCTATCACAATTATAATAAAATTATATTATTAAAAAAAAAAATTGTAATTATATAAAAGTTTTAATAAATAAAAATTTTTTTAAATTTTGTTTTTTAAATAATCGATTATAATTGCTACATATAAAAGTTAAAATTATACTAAGTAAATCAATAATAATGCTCTAAGTAACATTATTCAGAAAATAAAATTACATATATTGTAAAATTTTGAGATAATTTGAATAATATTTTATTATTATACTTTTACAAGTTATGCTTAGATAAAAAAAAAATTAAAAATTAAAAATTTTTTAACTTATATGAAATTATAAAAATGTACAGTTACAAGACACTTAAAGACTATATTTATATAATTTGTCACATTTTCAAAATTTTCATAATAAAATTTGATATTTTTTGATTTTTTATATTCTAATTGGTCAAAAATTAATTAATAAAAAATATTTTAAAAATAATTTTAAAATTAATTTTAAAATTAGCCAATAACAAGTTAAAACATGTGACTTGTTCTATTTTTGGTCAAATTTTTATATATTATATAAAAATACTATATTTTTAAAGCTAAGACAGTTAAGTTGTAATAAATTGATTTTGCTATAAAATAGCAGCTTCCTTTTTAAAATTTTAAAATATCTTTTTTAGGTCATAAGTTATTAGTTTTTAAAGTTTGTATAGTCTTTAAGTATTGTGAACTGTATTAATAAAATTTTTATTTAAATTATTTCAAAATTTCAGAATATATGCAATTTTGTATTCTAAACAACTTTACTTAGATCATTATTATTGATTTACTTGATATAATTTTGATTTTAATATATAGTTACAGTTAGACCTTTTTAAATGTATATCGTTGGAACCAGCTCTGAAATATGCATTTAAGAAGATTTGTATTTAGGGAACTCTTATTTATATAAGCTATATAATAAAATTATCTCAAACAAGTTATATAAAATACAAAATCATATCATGTAGTCCTGATTTGATTGGCCTGTAGTCATGTAATATGCATTTATAGAAGGATTTATATAGGCGGACCAAGAATATAGTATGCATATACAAAATAAAGAATATACACTTATTTATTAAACCTGTTAATGGGCCAAACAATTAATATGCATTTAAAGAGGTTATGCATTTAGAGAGCATACATTTAGGAAGGTTTAACTATATGATATATAATTAATTAAAAAAGAGTGTTAGTTCATAGTGACCCTGTGATTGACCAATCAAATTTGATCATGCGATCATATGATAAAGCTCACAAAATAAGATGATTTCAGATCACCAGATATGTAAAGCAAAGTGAAAAAAAAATACAGAAAAAAAAAAGAGAAAAAAAAAAATACAAAAGAATAAATGAGTATTTAAACCTGTCTTGAAGCACTAATTGAAAATGACAAGAATGAAATTTTATATATAAAAACTAAATATTTATTTTTATAGCCCCTAACCCTAATGCCCTAACTCTAATGTCTTAACTTTAACACCCTAACCCTAACATCCTAACTCTAATACCCTAACTTTAAAATTTTAAGTTTTGCAAACTTAAATAAGTATCTGAGAGAAATAATTTCATGGATTTATGGCATTATAGGATTGTAGTACTATAGCTTTATAAAATGCAATTACATAACAAACAAAAAAACTAGTACAAAAATGACGAGTTTATTACCTTTTTTTTTTTATTAGAACCAAGAAACCAATGAGTTTATTAACTTATTTTTTTTTATTAGAATCAAGAAACTAATAAGTTTATTAACTTATTTTTTTTTTATTATAGTAAAACAAAGAAACAAGAATGAAAACAATGAGTAATATGAAAAACTAAATAATTTAAAAACTAAAAACCTACCAAAAAACCAACCAAAAACTTACTAGAAAATCCAACAATAGCCATTGATTTACTACAAACTAACTAAAAGCACCCACTGAAAAAATAACGACAACAAAAAATTTGCTAAAAAAATCCACACCAAAAATCACAAAAAACTTACTAAACATACTGAAAGAACTTGTCAAAAAGAAAAAAACTAAAAAAAAGATCTACATAGTAATAAGGAATTCACAACCCAAATATGGTAGTTTAACAGCTCTAACAATGGTTTCAAAACACTAATGGTGACTCTAATGATAGCTTCAAAACTCTAATATGACTCCATTAATGGCTTTAAGACTACAATACGACTTCAATGATGACTCTAGCAATGGTTCCAAGTCTCCAAAACAATGGCTCCAAAACTAAACTATATCTAAAAGAAAAAAAAATTAAATTGAAAAAAAAACAAACAAACAAATAAACAAAAAAAATAAATAAGAAAAAAAAAATCATTGTATATATATGATTGCCAATTATTAAAATGATTAGCTAATCATATGATTGCTATAGTAATGAGTTGCTATAAATAATTTTTTTCAAAAAATTAGTAATACATATTTTTTAACTAAGGGTAGAAATATTTATCATCTAATTTTTTAGAGGAGGAGGGGGTCAGAAGGATTATCAGGTGCTATATAATATATATTATTAGCTAATCAAAATTGCCCAAAATAATTATATAAATTTTTAATAATAATAATTAAAAATATAAAAATTTTATTTTATATTAATCTCTAAAAATAGTAAAAAAACTTGACCAACTAATAATATCTGATCAAGATAAAAATTGGTTAACAAACTTGATCTAGTAAAATTTAATTTGGCAAAACTTGATTCAAAAAACTTAATTGCTGAAGCTTAACTATAGTAAACTTAATTATATTAAAGCTTAAATATAACAAATTAGACTACAATAACAATTTATATGCTTTTAATAATGGGCGTTATTTTATGGCGACCCATCGCCATGGCAACCCTGTGATCGACCAATAAAAATCGATCACGTGATCACATGACCGCTCGATCAAAATCAATCGATCACGTGATCACGTGATCGATTTTTATTGGTCGCAATATCGATTAACAATTTTAACAATAAATTACATCATAAGGAAAAAAAACAAAAAACAAAAAACCCAACTGAATTTGCACCGGCAACTCCAGTATTTCAACGATATTGGCTTTAAAAAAAAAAAAACCAGAAAACCCAACCGAATTTGCACCAAATAAATTTTATTACATCCAATATCGATTAACAATTTTAATTTATTATAACAATAAAATTACATCACAAAAAAAAAAAACTATATATAAAAAAAAAACCAAAAAACTCAACCAAATTTGCACTAAATGCAATTCTAGTACTACAACGGCAACTCTAGTACTTCAATAATATTGGCTTTAAAAAAAAAACCGAAAAATCTAACTAAATTTGTACCAAATACAACTCTAGTATTACAATAACAACTCTAATACTTCAACAATATTGGCTTATAGCATTACAACCTTCTTAAAACTTCCAGTACTAACCACAGTACTAAAAGAAAAAAATTTTTAAAAAAATTAAAAAAAAAATTATTTTATAAAAAAACAATTCTGGTATTTATGATTTCCATTTAGTGGTATTACAATATTTAATGCCAACTCAAATTATATTGCTTGGCTAGACAATAGTGTTTTCTGATTATAAATATTAGACATTATTTTGATAGCCTAAAAAAGAAAAAATTAAAAGAAAATTAAAATTTTTTTTTTTTT
>QKWP01003098.1:0-14765 GCA_003550325.1 Gigaspora rosea | reverse complement strand
AAAAAAAAAAAAAAAAAAAAAAACCTATCCTACTTCGCTAAAGACGATGGGCAAAAAAAAATTAAATCTTGACGTTTAAGTCAAAATAAAAACTAGACCTACAAGCCCCTTTTTTCATAGTCATTACATGTACTAAATCAATGAAGTCGACAGAATATTATGGTCTGCGGCATTACGGCTTACGGTTATACGGCATTACGGCTTATGGCTTACGACTTTACGGTTTTGCGGCTTTACCTCCAAGCGACTACAACAACGGAGCATACCTAAAAAAAAAATATATATATATTAAAGGCGAAAAAAAAACAAAAGAAACTAAAAAAAAAAAAACTTCTCAAGAAAAAAAACAACGTCGATGCGACAACTTTACAGTAGGGAAAAAAACATTAAACAGCAAAAACAATGATTATCAAGCAATGATCATTGTTTATATATGATCGCCAATCTTTAAAATGATTGGTCGATCATATAGGGGTCGCATGGCGACGGATCGCTATTTTATTTTTGCCTTTAATAATATATAGTTAATTACAAAAAAATTATACAAAACACTGTTCTATTTGTGATAAATGCTTAGCTACAAAATTTTTAATTAAAAAGATTGTACAAGTATAATATTAATTTTTACTAATTTAATTTGCCAATTATATTTAACAATTTATGATCTGTGATTTGCATACTTGTAAACAATAAAATTGAATTTCTGTTATACTACAGTATATTTAAAAAACTTTTATTTATATAAGTCATGTAATAAAATTATCTTGAATAAACAATATAATATACAAAATCTTAATATATAATTTTGATTTGATTGGTCTGTAGTTATATAATATATATTTATAAAAGAATTTATATAGACAGGCCAAGAAAATAGTATATCTTTGCAAATAAAGAATATGTATTTATTTATTAATTCTATCAATAGACCAGATAATTAATAGATATTTAGAAAGGTTGTACATTTAAAGAGAATTTTTTATAGATTTTTTTTCAAAGTACCTGCTTAAAATATAGGATTTATTTAGTTTACTTATTAGAAATTACATATAGATGAAAGTATAACTAGCTTTATATACACTTTTGGTATCTAATTTAAGTGGTTCATTCAAAAGTTTATACTAGCTACTATACCTGCAATCCAATTATAAGAATTGCCTATTTAAACCCTTTGATTTTCTGCTTCTTAACCAATTTTAACTAATTTACCAGAATATTCACAGTATATTAGTTAGTTCAGATCCTTCAGATTGCTTTTTTAATATATCTAAAAGTATAATTCAGTTTATTTTTACAAAAAACTTATTAAAGTAGTACCTATCTCACTAAATATTTATCTATACTTTGGTAATTTGTACTATGGTATTAACTAACATTTGTAGTCAGGAGTACTCTTGAACTACTACCATTATCTACTTTTATTCTTGCAAAATTCACACTGATTCTAGTAGTTACTTTAACTATTCTACTGGTTTTTATATTAGTATATTCCAAAACTTTCAATTCGGTTAGCCCAGATAGGTTGATTTATCTAGTATTATTGTAGATCTCATTATAGTTTTTTTTCTTGGTATTTACTTCTATAGAATAGGTTTTTTTTTGATATGATTTTGGCAACCAAGTTGGTGGACTCAAACTTTTTAAGAATCTTATTTTATCTGGTTTTTTGGTTCTGGTTTCTAATATTTTCAGATGATTTTTTAGAAGGGGGAGGAGATAAAAAAAGTTGAAATTATATATAAGAACCTAACTATATATATATTAAGGAAGAGGGAGAAGGGTAGGCCTCTGATAAAAAATAATCAGGTGATTAATGACACTGCCCTAATACTATCAAAAATCTTTACTACTTCTTTATTTGAACCTAGCTAAATAGGTTTCTATTTCTTTGATCTCTTGAATTTGTTTGTATAATGGTATACAAATTTGCTCTAAAGCTTCTATTCTAAATAGTAGACATAGAATTAAAATAAAAAAATTTTTATCAAGATTGGTTTAATAATTGCTAAGATAGTTTAATCTAAGTTTTAAAAAAATTTACTTAGAAACAATTTGCCTGGTTTCTATTGACGCCCCACATATCTATTTTTTCAAAGCATTGCTAGTAAAATTTGAATTCTAAATCTACTGCTTTAAAGTAACAACTTAACTAAAATGATATTTAACTATATCTGATATACTATATATTAAAATATAAATCAATATTTAGTAAATAAAAGTTTAAAAACTTTTTTAATAAAATATTGTTTTTTATTTCTAAATTAATATAAATTAATAATATTATATTAACAATACTATATATCAAATTTTATTTTTTTTATAAAAAAAATTATATATCATATTAATAAATATAATACTAATTAAATTAGTCAAAATGTATACAGTATGCAACAAATCCTATAATAGTAATAAGACCTTTTAGTTATAGTCAGACCTCTCTAAATGCATGGCAAGAAGCTAATAAAAAATCTTGCATTTAGAAAGGTATTGCATTTAAAGAGGTAAAAATCTATAAGTAACATATGAGTTAGGACCAAGTCAAGCCATGTATTTAGAGAGGTTATACATTTAGAGAGGTTGCATTTAGGAAGGTCTGACTGTAATAAAAAAAATTAATAATTGTGGTAGCTTATACTGAAATTGCTTATACTAAAATTTGGGGTCTCTATTTAAATTTCTAATAGCTACTAAATTCCATATATACTAAATACTAACCCTAATTTCTAATCTAACTATAAAAAAAAAAACTACAAAAAAGAACCAAAATTTTTTATATTTTCATAATAAAATAAGTCAAAATTTCAACAAAACAGATAAACTACCACAATAATTATATACGTAGTTATTAATATTATTAATCATCATAATTTCAACTATTGTTAAAAATTTCTGTCATCACAAAATATAGATATTTTTGATTCTAAACGATAAAATTATCCCAATACGTGATAATCCATTTTGAATATATTTTTATATTCATCAATGAAATTAAATAACACTTTTTAGGGATTTTATTCGGTACCAGTAGACCGCAATCCGTCATAGAATCGGTCTGAGCTAAAAAATTGGTCCGCTTTAAGTTTTAAGGCCAGACTAGTCTGGACTAACAAAGTTTTAAGACTGGAGACCATAATAGACCAAACCAGAACTGGACTGTTAACATCCTTATTTTTTGATCGATTTATTGCGCTTACATTATTAAGTAGCTTTAGTTAAAACTCAACCAAATACTGTAGTTAACAATAATTATATATTAATTATATACTAATTTAAAATTTTTGGGGTGTATTTTTTTTACCCTGTTTGAATAGTTAGGGTTAGAGTAGTAGGTTTTATAAATCTAAATAAAGATCTCAAATTTTCAACTTTTAGCCTCTACAATAATTAAAAAATTACAAACTAGTTCAATTCAGGTAATGCATGCCAAATCAATTTTATGTTAATTTTTTGCAATGTAACAATTTTAAATTTTAGCAATAAAAAATAATTAAGTTTTTAAGTATAAGTATATTTCTAACAGCTACAGAATAGCTAAATATATAATAATTTAACCATATAATATTAAATTATCGTTTATGGTATCATTCACTTTTAAATACACTTTTTAATAGATTTTTCCTTGCTTTCAACGATATATTCAATGCCGGGTCTAATTTTTTTGATTCTTCCATAAGTGACAATCCCGCCACTCCCATGTATGTATGCATTACATCTTAAAAAAAAAAAAAAAAAATTACAGCTTGAATATCAGTAACAAAGAAAAACATAGTAACTGCTATAAGATGTTCATTACCGGGATAAGATCCGGGGCATTTCGCGAACCCACCAAATGATCTAGTTTCCATTAAAAAATCATAATTCTGTTCATAATCAATGAATTCAAAAGAATCTAATATCTTAGATTTATAGTAAAAGTAATTAACTTATAAATAATCATAAAAAATGTATTTATAGAATCAATTATTAATAAATCATTAATAAATAAGAAATGCAAACCATTAATGATGCACCAATCCAAAATGAATAACATGCATCAGGTGGTTTATTAGCTCGTCCTTGAAAACCACTTTCTTGTCGTGATATAAGCCAGAATATTGTTTTATCTTTTGATAAAAGACCTTCATCAAGTTTGTTTAAAAGATAAAGTGAGGCAATAGCACAATATGTTGATCCACCTATGTGAATTTCAATTAGTTACCAGAAAGGTTTAATTATATTATCAAAGGTCGATAGACATACCGTGTGACTCTAGGCCAGGACCTTGACCAATACCGTAGTCATATGACTTTGTTATACCATAAATGAAATTCAATAATGAATATAATAGTAAGGAAATTCAAGCGTTATAAAAATTAGATACCTGACTTTCTTTTATATATTGAACAACCTTATCTATGTTAATCCCACTAAAATCGTTCAACATGTACGATATGGCACATGCACAATAAACAAACCGCATGTCAGATTCCATGCCTTGATATGTTTGAGTGAAACTAACGAAAAATATATATTAATTTAAAAGTATTTAAGGTTGCATACAATATTTGTAAAACGAGATGAATTCTTACCTTCCATCTTCCTTTTGTAGATATTTCATTGCATTAATTATAGCGGATTTGTCTACACGTGACAAATCATCACCTAATATGAGTAAAGAAGCCAAGGCGGTATAAGTCATTGCGAGATTTGATGCATCGAACGGTAATCTTGACGCGCGACACTAACAAATTTTAAATTCATATTGTATATATATATATATATATAAAGTATCGCGTTAATATTTTGTCAAAGCAACTTTAATATATTTATTTACACCTATTATAAAGGTTGAAATTACTCCGTTTGGATTATATGGTAGACCCGAAAATGGAGAACCCCTGAAACCGCAAATCCTTTCATTAAGTTCTGAATTTCGATTAAACGAAGTTTATTATTAATATATTCACGTGTTAATCCATAGATTCGTTTGTATGAAGTACCAGGATTATTTTCATCAGGTAAAATTTGTTGTGCATATATCCAATCAATCCAATTGTTCATTCGTTCTTGTGTAAATTCGGTTTCAAGGACGCCCAAAAGATCTAAACCTGATAAAGAATAAAAAGCCAATGTCAATCTAACATTAAAACATCAAAGTTATGTTAGAAAAGGAATTTACATTTATTGAAAGAATAAGCATAATTTTGTGAGCATTACAACTTCTGAAAGGAGTTCTTTACCTATGAGTGTCGCTACTTTCGTATGGTTTTGGAAGAAATTCTAAGCAGCGTTTAAGATATCCTATAGTTTTATCACGATCAAATGCTTTTACATCCTTGGTCTGCGTGTTTGCAGAATTGAAAGAGTTTTTCTCATTGCATGAGGACATTGAACGAAGTAGTAGTATTAAGTGCTTTAAAAAAATGAACTTGAAAAAAAGTTTTTGAGTAACAATTATACGCGCCTAGCTAACGCCAAATCACGGTGTTGCTTCTCTTATTTTTAACCCCTGTTCCATAATCACTATTTCCCCTGCACTATCATGATCAGATCAAAATTTGATTTTCATATCTGATATGATCGATCACGAATGATCGGTTATCTTTAAAATACAGAAATAGGATAATTCTGTATTAAAATTTAATGATTAATACATTCGATTTTTATTTAAGAATTTAGCGAACAATAAGATTGAGTAGTTAGCCGTCTAATCACCCTGTGACTATATCGCGACTAAAAAGGTCAGTTGACGCGTCCTTTGGATTAGACTAAAAAGGTCAGTTGACGTGTCCTTTGGATTAGTGACTCATAAATTACTTATTCGAGTTTTATTCGAGTAATTCGAGTTACAAAAACAAATAATTTCAAATAGAACCATCATTATACGAAGTACCAAATTCTTCCTCGGAAGTCATTAGTACTTAAAAATCTCAAATTTAATTATTTTTATAATAAATTATGTACATACTGTAGTTAATTTAAAATTTTAAAGAATTACATTTCTGATATATACGTTAAAAAGTTCATGATTTGAATAATGGTAATTTTGAATTAGAGTTAACGAGTTCAGTCACTACTTTGGATTACTCATGTTAACTCACTTATTATCGACAATCTGCTAACCTGATGACATGGTTGTCACATTTATCCATTGGGGTGAACTCCATTGGCATCACTCCATTGCTCCATTGAGAATAATTTGCGAATGGAGCCAATGGAGGCCAACTAGCTTACTAGCTTATAATATAGTATCTGTTAATAAATATCTAATTCCATTGGCTCCATTGGCTCTAGGGTTGTTAATGGAGCACTCCAGTTAATAATAAAACATATAACCCACTCCGGAGCACTCCAGAAGTGGGTTATATATTTTATTATTAACTGGAGTGCTCCATTAACAACCCTAATTGGTTCCATTGGTTCCATTAGCTCCATTGGTTTGCAATTTTTTCAATGAATTATATCCATTGCCAACCCTGCCTGATGAAGAGTTAATGAAGGAGTGTTAGAAAATTAATGTGATAGAATAGCGGATGAAAATTGACCCGATGAAATGAAGGTCTTTGAATTCGCCTTGCTTTTATTTTCTTTATAAGAGATCCCTCCTTTATAATGAAGACTATTTGAACGATTTTTGTATATCTCTTACATTTTAAAATTGCTGACTGAATTACTATCTCGCGCACTTTACTTTATTACACTTCATACTGTATTAACTTTACATGCATATTTGCTAAGTATCCATAGTTTCTCAAATATTTACACATAAAATATATTATGTTTCTGGCTTATATCGTTTACCATCCTGATCTATTCCGATACTTATTAACCTGATGCTCTACCGAACCTGATGATAACAATTAATTTTGGATCAGCTAACAATCTCGATAGTTTGAAAACTATTAAATTACCAATTTTAATTTTAAACAAATTATATATTTTTTTTTGATTTATAAAACCTGTTTTGAATTATTCAAATTTGCAAACTTATTTTTGATTTTTAGAGTAGTTTGGACTCTTTCTATTGCAAAGACCCTATATATCCGTTTTTATACAGTATAAAGTGCTCTTCAGCAGGGTCGGCAATGGATATACTCCATTGAAAAACTTGCTAACCAATGGAGCCAATGGAACCAATTGAACCAATGGAGTCAATGGAGTCAATAGAATTAGTTATTAATTATTAACAAATACTATATTATAAGCTAGTGGCCTCCATTGGCTCCATTCGCAAATTATTCTTAATGGAAGAGTTGTTCTCCATTCACAATGGATAAATGTGCAACCCTGCTCTTCAGGCATCATTTTAATTCTAAAATATCATATAGGCTTTTGAATCATATCTAGAAACTGTAGATATATACATACTACTATAACTTATATACTGTATATATGCTTTCTCTATATACTGGTATATATGAGGAATTTAAGTGGATTATGAATTTTTATATAAAACCAGCATTGGGATTGATTTTATCATATGAACACACCTAATTTAACTAGGAAATTCCAAATCTTCCCATTCACAACATATATATTTGTATTAATCAACATCTATCGCAACGTACTGTATTAATCTTTTATATTTTTATATGTATATAAAGAAAATCGCAAATTGTTTATCTTAAATTAGAATAGATTAACGTTAAGAGTTGAACAAACATAATATATATATAATAAAAATTGCTTTAAAAATGTGAAATCAAGAAAAAATCAGCTCAAATCAAGGATCATACATTTAATCTAAAAAAGAATTTATAAATCAAAGACAATCTACAATGCCTTATACTTCACAAGTTGAAATATCACCGAGAACATCTCTTTTACAAAAACCTGATAGTGCAATTGTAAAACGCAAAATAATTATTATACTTTTAGTTTTAGTTTTAATAAATATTTCAGCATGGATTGCTACAGCATTTGCGTTTCGAAATTTTCCATCACTTTTAGGTACAGCCGCTTTGGCATATACTTTGGGACTTCGACATGCAGTAGATGCGGACCATTTAGCAGCAATTGATAATGTAACTCGTAAACTTATACAATATGGAAAATATTCAGTTTCAGTTGGATTATTTTTTTCTCTTGGACATTCTACAATAGTGATAATCGCATCTATTGCTATTGCTTTAACAGCCACTGCAATAAAAGATAAATTTGGAGACTTTCAATTAATTGGAGGATTAATAGGAACAATTATTTCTGCCACATTTTTATTAGTTATTGGAATAATAAATACTTTTGTATTAATTTCAGTTTATCGTTCACTACAAAAATTAAAACGTACTGGAATTTTTGAAGAAGAAAATATTGATACAGTTTTAAATTCATATGGATGTATTGGTAAAATATTTTCACCATTATTTAAATTCATTGATTCAAGTTGGAAAATGTATCCTCTTGGAGTTCTTTTTGGATTTGGATTTGATACATCTACTGAAGTAGGATTATTGGGAATTGCAGCATTTCAAGCCAACAAAGGACTTCCAATTTGGATGATAATGTTTTTTCCATTACTTTTTACATCAGGAATGGCATTAATTGATACAATTGACGGAATTTTAATGTTAGGAACTTATACTTGGGCATTTATAACACCATTTCGAAAACTTTATTATAATTTTATTATTACATTACTTTCAGTTTTAATTGCATTTATAATTGGATTAATAGAACTTCTTAACATTATCGGTGATAAGTTTGACCTTAAAGGACCTTTTTGGGAATTTTTTGCTTATCTTGGAGATAATTTTGGTATAATTGGTTATTTAATTATTGCCTTGTTTATTTTTACATGGATAGTGGCGAAAATTATTTACAAGTTTGGTGGTTACGAAGATCTTGAAAGACAATTAAACCAAGATGACACAGTCGACAATAACAATGCGAACAGCGTGACAACATCAAATAAGGATATTGATACAGGAGTTGTGACCGGGGCCGGTATAGCTACAGGTAGTACGGAAAGTAATCTTGTATAACACGGAACTTTAAATGTGTACGAGAAAATCTCTTCTAGATAAAGGGATCGTCTGAAGTTTAGGTAGTTTTTTTAAGTTGATTACTAACATTAATTGATTTTATCGATAAATTCCTGAATTCTACCCGGCTTTTGGACGATCCCCAATAAATAAACGCTTTCTTTTAAGAATACGAGTATCTTTTTTTTTTTATATGGTAATTATTGTATTTTTTTGGAACAAATAATAGCGCTTAAAATTAAAGTGTGATCTGATTACAGGATTCTTAATGATTATTTATGTAACCAGAGTTCCAAATAACTGATACTATAGATTAGATCAGGTACGATTTAATTGACTAGCTTAATCCAATACCTAACACTAATACTGTAAATTGAAATTAAAATTGTATAGATATATACCTGATACTGTATAAAACATTGCAAGTTTTGAATTTAACGTACAAATAAGTATCCAAATACAATATATATAGTTAAAAATTTTTTCATTAAACTGATTTTGATTTGTTTTGAAGATTTGGTCTAGTCTAATTATCGTAGTATTTACTACAGTATTAAAAAAAACTTCTGCATAAAGTAATATTTTAAGAGATACTGTAATATTAGTTATATACAGTACAATATATATAATAAAGTTTTTTTTTTTAAAAAAAAATTTATTAAAGAATAATTATTTTCTAGAAGTAGGAAGTTACTATCTGTACTACTGTATATCTGTATATACAGTAACTATCTCTAGAAGATCGTTACTATTTGACTTTCCATTAACCTGGTATATATGTAATCTACATTTCTAGATAGAATAGTATATAATGTAATTTAGCAATTTAAGGGATGCATACACACAGTGGGGTACTTTAAACTGCTTTATTCATTAGGATAAATAGAACCAATGGAAGCCAACAAAGCTAAAAAAATATATAGTATGTTTTATAATTAACCTAATGGAGTAACGGAGCATGGATCTTTTCTATTGGAATAAATAGAGCCCATTGGAATTTAAAGTCATACGCCATTCTCTTATATACATTTAATTACGTCAATGCTTCAAGGCACAATGCTTGCAAATTCGTACACGATATTTTGCACGTAAACGCGGTTGCATGAATTAAAAAATATAATACATATAATACATAATAATAATGCTACTAGAGGGTAAGATCAGCATGACCATTCAAATTATGATCCAACATAGATCGCAATAATTGCATTCTTGATATCTACAGTACGGGACATCTTAAGATATCCACTTTTCATTTTATTAAAAAAGCATAAGACATCAACTTTTTACTAAAAAAAGCGCAATTTTTGATTGACCCAAACAATACGTATAATACAAAAATATACATTTTATATACTGTATATTAGGCGCCAACTTTTTAATTTATATGTAAAATAGACAAAGTTTAAACTATTATAACACTATTAACCTCTTTCAAAAATATAGTTTAGGTTATGAGCTATTAATTTAAAATAGGGTTTTTTGATTTAATAACATTTTTAAACCGCTGAATTCGCTGAATTAAAAATTGGATTCAGTAATTGCATCAAAAAGATAATCACGTGTTCGGATTTTATCTGCTATGTCGAGATAAATTTTGATTGGTTGTACACAATTAACAATAGAATATCCGAATTTTTTGATATTGGATATTGAAAAAAAAAGACATTAACTAATAGCGTATTTTAACATGGACGCGCTATACGAGACACAACCTTATCTTACGCTAAAAGTGACGCGTCAATCGGGTCCAATATCTAAGAATAAAAAAGATACCCTAGTAGAGCCTAACTTTGGTATCACAGCTGATCCAAAACCTTTTACCATAATTACACAACCAACAAAAATTCTTATGAAAGAAATTACCGAAAACGAAATGTCATTCTCTCTAAATTTAGCTTCAAACAATACAACTGATAATATTTATTTGGGTGCAACTTTTGATAGCTATTTCACTATAACCAATGAATCAAATCACTATGTTCGAGATGTAGGTTTAAAAGTAGAATTACTAACTTCCTCACAACGATTATTATTAGCAGATAACATTGTGAATGGTCCAATTCAACAAATGGAACCTGGTAAAGTTAATGAATTCGTTATAAAACACGAAATCAAAGAATTAGGTGTTCATAGCATAGTTTGTTTATATCAATATACTACAAATGAGGGTGAAAAAAGATCTTTTAGAAAGTATTATAGATTTCATGTATTAAACCCTTTTGCTGTGAAAACTAAAGTTAATAATATGGGTAATGGAACCGTTTTTTTAGAAGTACAAATACAAAATGTTGCTGAAAGATTTATGTTTTTAGAGAGAATGAAATTTGAACCTGGTGATGTATTTGATTATAAAGATCTGAATTACGTTGTTAAAGATGATAGAGATGGTAAAGTGAATGAGATGGTTGAAATTAAAATGAAAAAGACGACTGATGAAATTAAAGAAAAGGATATGAATGAAATGGAAGGTAAAGAACAAACCAATGAACGAAATGATAATGAAGAAATTAATTTAATAGAGTTACAAGATGATGCAAATTCTGGTAAAGGAACTAAAGATTCTAAAGATAATTTGGATGAAAGTGAATTACAAAAGCAAGTAATAAAAGTTTCTGAATTAACACAACAAGAACGACAATATAATAACGAAAAACCAATATCATCATCAAATCAATCAGAACTTACAATTATACCATTGGAACGTGAAAGCATATTTGGAAATAATAGTTATCTTAATCCTCATGATATTCGTCAATATTTGTATATGTTAACACCAAAATTTGGCATAGAAGATCGGATAGCACGAACATCAAATGCGTTAGGAAAACTTGATATTGTGTGGAGATCAAATTTGGGAGAAACCGGCCGTTTACAAACATCTCAATTATCACGTAAATCTCCAGTGCTTGATGAAATAGAATTATCTGTTACTTCAATTCCGCCATTGATACAACTTGAAATACCATTTAAATTAGGTTGTCGAATTAGAAATAGAACAAATTCAACATTTAAAGTATTAATATCGGCGATAAAGAATAAAATGGGTTCAATATTGTTGAGTGGTCCAAGTAGCGAATTGTTGGGTGAATTATTACCTGATGGAACTATTGATTTTAGCTTAGAATTCTTCCCGTTAAGTCCTGGTTTGCAAAGAATTGGCGGACTAAAGGTTACAGATATGATATCTGGATATACAAAAGAAATTGATCATTTTACTGATGTTTTTGTCCTGTTTTCTTAGTTAATGGAATTACATCCTATATTTTATGATCCACCATTGAAAAAAAAATGTTGATTGTAATTATGAGCGAAATTTCACCATGCCGTTAAATCAAAGAAAGAGCTTTAGTTTGTCGCTCTTTTAAATTTGATTAACTTTTTTTATATATTCCTGTGGAGAGAAAAGAGAAAATGAACTAAAAGAAAAATAATTAATTTTTACTTTGGGTGAATTATTACCTGATGGAACTATTGATTTTAGCTTAGAATTCTTCCCATTAAGTCCTGGTTTGCAAAGAATTGGCGGACTAAAGGTTACAGATATAATATCTGGATATACAAAAGAAATTGATCATTTTACTGATGTTTTTGTCCTGTTTTCTTAGTGAATGGAATTACACCCTATATTTTATGACCCACCATTGAAAAAAAAATGTTGATTGTAATTATGAGCGAAATTTCACCATGCCGTTAAATCAAAGAAAGAATTTTAGTTTGTCGCTCTTTTAAATTTGATTAACTTTTTTTATATTCCTGTGGAGAGAAAAGAGAAAACGAACTAAAAGAATAAATAATTAATTTTTACTTGAGCAAAGAATATTATATTTATACTTTAATAATGTATATAGAATATATTGTTTGTTTTATTTCAAAGACAAAGCATTGTCTTTGTATTTTTTAATTATAATAGAATAAACAAGATTTTTACTCGTTTTTATTAATATAATTATAATAGAATCTTAAGCGAGTTATCACTAAAAACATTTAAAATTTGTATTAAATTATCAAGTTGTTTATGATCAATTATTTATTTCTTGCATAGGAAATGAGTGTCGTGCTTTTCTCTCTGAACAATAATTTTTATAAAAATTATTTATTTTTTCATTTTCGTTTTTCCATTTTTGTCATTTGATAATATACGTGCTGATTGATCAATGCTACTGTTATTTTGTATATATCCATATTTATCAAGTAAGTCTCTCGCGCAATTATTTATGTCTTTAAATCGACCTATTTATACCAATATATCAAATTAACTAATTAAACAAGACATCAAAAATACCTACATCAAGTAAAAAAAAAAACCAACCTGGTCCCAAATTTATGCCACCATACCATCTTGAAACAATCACTATTACATTTTTAGCATCGAGAATTTGTAATAAATGAAGCAACCTACTACCGGCTGCTGTTTCTCCATCATCATCATTATCTAATTATAAAAGTTCTTTAATATCAAAGCTAATATTACCGCTAATCAATAGATTAACAAATACCTTGTAATATCACCCCATTATCTTGCACAATTCTATATGCCATTATATTATGTGTCGCTTTAGCAACTTTTTTGTTTAATAATAATGTATTTCTAACAATTTGAACCTCTTGCACATTATGCACTGACGCTAAATGTGCCATAAATACAGATTTTTTGTGCTCTAATGGTTCCCCTGATTTTATTATGGGGAAATCCGAAACTTGTTTTGATTCATCTCGAAATTTTTGTTCTTCATACTCTTCTGTCATTATTTCATCTTCAAGTATTAATTCTTCTTTAATTTCCTCTTCTTGTATTTTTTTATCAAGTTGTTGTTCAAGTTTTTGTTGCATAAATTCTCTTAAAAATTCGATCCATTCAAAAAGTACTACTTGTCCCGGAACAAATAATTCTTCAAATTTTTCGTCAATCTCATTTCTTAATTTATCATCAATCTTTAAAGTTCCGCAGTATAAACTTGTTATTTCATACGTTGGTTGTGAAGAAGAAGGATAATCTTGTGGAAGATAAAATTGTAATGTAAGTGAATTCTCTGAACGGTTTGACTGAGAATTGAATGTAGGTTCATTTTCTAAAAATAATTTAAAGGTATAAGATTGGAATTCTTCTGCTAATTCATCGATATTATTAACTTTAAACGAATCGGTTCCAAAAATTGATGTCAGTGCAAGGAATTCTTCTTGTTGTAAGGATCGGTTTTCGTCATTCATATTAAACATTTTAAAATACCGATCAATATACAACCTAAATTATATGGGAGGTTTCTCAAAATTCTTGTTCTTGGTGTTACGAACCGGAAAGAGTTTTGAAGATTTAGCTTTAATTTGTAAGCATTAGGGGTCCAATTCTCAAAAAACGATGGTATTTGATTTATTGTCGTTGATGCTAGAAATTGAGGGCCTCTATTTGAAAATATAAACCCCATTCCACTGTAAATCCTAAAAAAAAGTGCACCCCGAAAATTTTTATGCTTAATATCGGGTCGCCGATCGGGTTGTAGTTGCATATCGGACAATAACCTTGATTTATAATCCGGTTAATTCGAGTTTCCAACATGCCACTTTTTGATTCTGTCAGTTACGATCAGATGTAACGTAAAAACTAGCTAGTATTTTTTTTCCTAGTACCACGGGACTGGAGTTATTTATTGATTGTATATAAATCTAGATATATTTATTGATCAAATATTAAAAAAGGTATTATACCGAACTTAACAATTTGACACTGTGGCATAATGATGTGGGGGTCTTTGCCTTGAAAATGACCTTACGGGACTATATAGATCTTATGAATAAAAATTAAAA
>QKWP01003097.1:5448-35632 GCA_003550325.1 Gigaspora rosea | reverse complement strand
TTATTATTAATAAACTCTCGGGATTTCTAAGGAACAGACACCTTGGAATAGCCCTCTTGTTAAATTAATAAACTGTGTATTATCTCTTGTTGTTTTATATCGAACTGCCTCAGAGAAGTGTATAGTTTCTTACAGACATAAAAGAAACTATACTTCCCTCTTGCACACCGCTTCACGCCCAAAGTGAGGGATCTCAGGAGCCGTGTGATTGTTACTCTATCAGAATTAAAGAAGGCTTCCGGTACTATAACAATATTACAAAAAACTTAGTCATAAATAGTATGACAAGTCGGTTGACTTCTATAGTTCCGGGTATAATCATACTACAAGGTTAATTTAAACACTTATTTTCTTGTATTTTCTGTTTTTTTGTTTAGCACACATGTCAAATAGACAAGATTTATGTCCTTTGTTTAGTTCTTCCTTTCTTGGGTTTGTATCGCTCACACAAATAAATACTATTAACTTTATTTGCAGTTTTATTGGACTCCATTGAGCTCTATTGTCAACCTTGCTTCAAACGATAGGAATGCAGTATATAATTTAAATTTAAACTTTAAATTAAAACCAAACTTAAAGTACATACCCTTTTAATTTATTGGTAGGTAGATTTCTGATATGTTTCATAATCGTTTGTTAAAGTATTCTTAAAAAACTGCACAACTTGTACAACACAAAGAGGTTTTTCCTCTAGTTGCAGTAAAACCAGTTCTCACTAATGAATTTCTTAATTGAGTTCTGGTTGGCTAGAGGTCTTACTTGAGTCAGTAATTATAACTCTGTTCAAACAAATTAGCCAATTAAATTAGTTCACATAATAATGTATGATCGATAGCAAATTATAATTGATCACATGTATACTAATTTCTAAAATAAAGTTGCATTATAACTATTAAATAACAGTATAATTGGTAAAAGTTTCTGTGGACAAGTGTGTGTGGTGTATGAAGAAGCTTATAAAGTGATTTAGTTCTAACAAGCATTGTTTTATATTTTTGCTTTACAGTAGGATTTTATGGTTAAATTTAGTGGCAGCATAGTAATTTGTAATTTTTAGCGTAATTCTGAATAAATTAAACTTTGAACCAATTGAAAAAAAATGTTAGAATTTTGTGAAATAACTTGCAAATAAAGTGTTTAATGCAGAAAAAGATAACCGAATCAGACTTCAATATACAGTCTAACCTCTTTAAGTGCATGCTCTTGGGACTGGGTACTAGAAAGGGCATGCATTTAGAGATTTGTATCATAAACATATCACATGATAATTGACCAATCAAATCTTCTATTTTTATTACTCTTGTTTGATCATATTATATATAGATCTTCATTATTGGTTCCAACTACTATGGAAAGTACTTTATTTGATCTTTATTTTTATAGAAACATATTTTATTTCAAAAATACTTTGCAAAAGCACACCATATTTTTTTCCAAAACTTGATAAAAGCTTATTGATCATATTTAAAAATCAAATAAATATTTTTTATTTTTTTTTAATAAGAAAATATTTACCACAAACAATTCTAATGGGTGTTTCTACTGTATTATCCTTTTATTTATAAGAATTACACCATCTTTATTGTCTTTAAAAGTCTAATAGAAATTTTATTATATAACAAATTTAATTGTTATAAAATTAACAATGATTGTCAGAGATGCTGTTGTATAAGAATCCTTTATTATAATTGGTCAAATATTATATGTGTATATTTACAGAAGTGCACACAATAAATCTGGGACCCAGAATTTCTTGTACATGCAAAATATAGAGGGTGTGCACTTAGTTCTAAGTCCCAATATTGAACTAAGTCAAGTTGTGTATTTAGAGAAGGAATGCATTTACAGAGGGTGCACTTAGAGAGGTTAAAATTTTTCAAAGTTTTATGATTTAGTTATTATTATTCAGTTATGATTTAAAAGATAATTACATATTCAACCATTGGATCTAAAATGATGAAGGCACTAATGGATATATTTTAGTCATATAATATACAAAAATAGAATTTTTATATAAGAATTTTGCAAAGTAGCACAAATAAAATAAGAAAAAAATGGGAGAAAAATTAAAATTGTCTTATATTGCATTCAATCTTTAAAAATTCATTCAAATAATATTATTCATTGTAATTTATATAGTAATAGTATATTTCAAAATGATTTATGTAATGTTTATAAATTATATCAGTAATTTTAGGATTTACTACATTGAATTAAATAAAAATAGGAGTAGTAATTATAGATACAAACTTGTAGCATGATTTAGTTATATTTTGTATTAAAATTGTACCAATCAGTTTATTCTGTAATGCAATTGAGGCATAACTAGTGATATTGTAAGTCAATAGTAGTTTAAAGTTAATCTAATCTAACATATTAATGCACTATTTATCTCAAATCAATCCACTTTTTGACCCATAACCCTTATAGACAGAAGTTTGTTTGAATGGCTAATTTCAAGAATCAATTTATGTATCTGCATATAATTATTAGCCAATCAAATTATATAATTTACAATTTGTAATTACAATAGAAAACAAAATATCAAGAAAAAATTTTGTATGAATTGATAAACACATATAAATTATAAGATTATATTAATTGTACACATATAGAATAGATAAATATATACAAAGTAAAAAAAAAGAATAGTATTTATTTTCTAAACTATGAAATACTATCTATAGATTCGATATTATATATATAATCAATAACCTCAAGTACACTTTAGCAAACCAAAAAATATCTTAAATATAAATCTATCTTTTATATATACAAGTTTGCTTTGCTCCAACCAATTAACTCTTGAAAATTCAATCTTTAAAAAAAATGGCAGCTATTTTATTAGTAACTGTTTTGATTTAGTGCATTTTAAGATTTCAATAAAGTCTTTTTTCTTACCTCTTTTAGAATATTGCATCTAAACTAACTTCTCTAAAATGAAATTATAAAAGATTAATTTTAAAATAAACTTTCTAGCACCCTTCTAAAACAAAATGATATTTTTGACAATTTATTGCTTGTGTAATTTTATATTTTCAAAAGATTTTAAAGTATATGAATAAGTTACCTGGGCAATTGATTTATATATACTAGCCAATTAGATAAATTTTTTTGTTTATAACTCCACAGCATTGGGCATAGCACACTTGCTATATTATCTATTTCTAAAATGCAAAATACAACCTTTAATGCATTTACTAATTTCTTTTTACAATTAGCTAATAATTAAATATGTGTTTATTCACAAATAGCAGCAAGACAAAACTATTGTTCTAAAGAACTTTTCTTCTAAAATTAGATTGGTTACTTAAGCAGAATTTTAATATATGTATAGTTCTTAAAATTTTTATATTGCATTTAGTCTGTATAAATATTATAAATACAAAAATATTTTTATTGGTCTGGATTTTTGATTGTATTATCTAGGGGCTAGTAAAATTACAGAAAAACAATTTAATATTACACAAGTATAATAGTAGCACAAAGATTGTCAATTATATATAAGTCATATAAATTTATATATTGTATTTGATTAGTAAAAGTTTTGGTTTTAAGTTTTTTTTGAAATAGCCTAGCTACTTAGATATTATTTTTTTCTGAAACTCAAGACATATAAGGGTAGGTAATTAATTATGTAAAAACTTTATAAATGTTTTTTTTATTATTTAAAACTGAATTATAGGTTTGGAATCATATACTATTAGTAATTTTAACTTACCTGAAACTGCACTGCAATATTATTTGTTTATTTCTCTTTTAAATATTGTTTTTTTTTGATACTATATTACTAATATTACTATTTTTTATTCATAGGTTAGATAATTTTTATGATGAGTTTCTTTGGCATAATTTTTTTAACAATTTAAAATGAGGAATAACGGTGTGTTTCTTTGACATTTAAAGCAGGTTTCTTCAGTGAATAATATAGTTTTAATAATTAAAGTAGGCTTCTTTGACAAATAGCAGTAGATTTCTTTAACTAAAGCAGTAGGTTTCTTTAATATAAAATGGTAGATTTTTTTAATATATTTTTTTGTATATAATGGTATATAATAGTGGGTTTCTTTAATGTAAAATAATAGATTTTTTTGAAAACTAAATGTGGGATTTTGATGATTAATAGTGAGTTTTTTCGATAGCTAATAGTAGGCCTCTTCAATAGCTAATAATGGTTAATAGTGGGCTTCTTTAATAAATTATAGTAGTTTCTTTGAAGAATAGCTTCAAAAATTGGCAGTAGTTATGCAACAACATTTTGAAAATTTTTATTAAGCAATAACATTTTAGAAATGTTTGTTATACAATAATGATTTAAAAATATTTGTTATACAACAATGTTCTATTGTTCAAAAATATTTTGATATATAATAAAATTATAACTTTGTATTAAATTAAATATAACAAACTTATTTTATTACTACTGTACTATAAGAGAATAAATAGTAAAGTTTTATAATTTAGAGTTTTTCAAACTTGAAAATTTATCTAAATAAATAATATTTGTCTAATAAAATCAGAATTTAATACTTAAAAATTCAATTATTTTTAAAAAAGCAGTATTTAATTCTTGTGAACATAAAAACATACCCAATTTTTTACATAAACTTATTAGACAATGTAAATAGGATATGGTAATGACTTGTCTTGAATCAGTAACTAGTTTATACTGCTAAAAGCTTGTTGGTATAGCAGTGTTAATATTTTTATTATAATTTTGATGATTGTTATACAAAATTATGCATGATATTTTTATTGGCTATGCACTATAATAAGTTGTCTTTTCATAATTTTACTAACCTCTAAATATTATATTATACTAATCAAACCATAAAATCAAACCAAAAATAAGCTTATCTAATTGGTTGTCAATTAGGTAAATATCATATGGAAAGTCAATAAAAAAGAACAATTTTTTTTTAAACCTGGTAACTTGATTGTCGTCAGGATGCTGATAGCATCAATTTTATTAGATCATTAGTTTTACTGGGCCTTCCTTAAATGTCAGGTCACCTATATATATGTTTACATATATCATTACTATAACTAGTAATTCTAAGTCTTTTGTACCCAACCAGAATTAACCAGCTGACCAATTTACTACCGGGGATTTAATCAGAACTGTTCATCCATCAGAACTTTGCTGAAGGTATTGCACTATTCATCCATCAGAACTTCGCCAAAGGTAATTGTTACTATTCATTAACTAGAACTTCGCCAGAGGTATTCAATTTTTCAACTGAATTTCCACCAGAGGTATTCAAGTTTATTAACTAGATTTTCACTGGGATTGTTCTTATAAAGCATGCATACATGGAGTAATATGGTTGGATTTTTCAAATGCAGTCCTAGCATCCTAGTTCAGCCTATCTGTTTCATGATCGAGTATAGTTTTCTTTGTTCACTAGTAGGAGTTGAACCAGTGATCTTATATTTGGTGACCTAGAAGTGTAACCACTATGCTATCGACCCGCAGGTAGACCAATTTTTTTAAATAAAAGTTTATCAACTATTTATTTAATTTTTATTTTAATTTTAATTATCTATAAAGGTTCAAGTTAGATAAATCTACTATCTATTTTATCTATATTTGTATTATTTGAATAATCCAGATCAAAAAAACAGACCTGATATCTGAGTAATCTGACTAATATTTGGATAATTATTAGATATCAATAGTAAACAGATATTTGCTATCTGTTATCTGAGTATTCGATTTGAACTTTATCTGTATATTTGATAATTATTTAGATAAATGCTATTCAAATTAGAACTCAATTTTTCTAAAATTAAATAAAAAATCTTTATTAAAATTAATTAAGTAGTTGTTAAAATATATTGTAAAGGATAGATTATCTCTTTGAAGTTCAAAAAGTACAACCACAGAAAGCCTGTGATGTATATGATTAGTGCAATAATTATGAATTACTAAATAATCTATAATAAATATAATTAGTATAATAATCATGAATCAAATAACACATACAGTGGCCTACCATATTATTGTGGACACTTTTTAAAAATTTATACAGAGTTAAATATATAAGATATTAAGCTAAAAATTAAATTATAAATTCTTTAAATCCATACCATTTAAAAAAAAAATTTTTAAAAAATGTTATACTAGAGTTTTTAAAATAATAATTTAAGTAAAATTTTAAATTATTAAGTTTGACCGGTTTTTATTGTTGTACAAAATTAATTAAAAAAATAACTGCATAGTAAAAATTAATTTTTTATTAAGCTAATTGAACTTCAAAAATAAGCAAAAATTATTCAGCATAACAAATTACATATAATCCCAAAATTTTTTAAAATTTTATAAAAATTTAAGGTAGTTATTATTTCTATATAAATATAAAAATGCAATTTTTAATTCAAAATTATATTAATTACCAAATATAGTAATTTTATTATTATATATAGTAATTAACTAAAATTTTTTTGAAAAATTATAAAATTTTAAAGATATGTGCATTTTGTTATACTAAATAAATTTATTTAAAAAAATTGCTAGTTTATTAATAAAAAATTTAAGTTTATCTATTACTATATTTAGTAATTCTGTTTATTATGAAACTATATTAAAATTTAGAAAACCAGTCAAATGCAAAAATTTAAAAATTTACTTAATTATTTTAAAAACTGTAGCATAAAATTTTTTAAAATTTTTTTTATTTAAAAGGTATAGATTTAAAGAATATATAATTTAATTTTAGCTTGATACCTTATATATTTAGCTCTGTATAAATTTTTGAAAAGTGTCCACAATATATGGTAGGCCATGTAATTATATAATTAGGAAAAACAAATTGGGAACAAAGTCAATCCAATATATAATCAAAGCATGCATTTATTATATAATCACCAATAGGCAGTTTATTAATTAATTATAAAACAAAATATTTAACTAAATAATTATATTAGTAGTATAAAAAAGTATAAGTAATAACTAGCAAATATAATAATATAAATAGTAAAGAAAAAGAGAATAATTAGTATTGCTTTTCTTGTACAATTAAAACATAAAACACAATAAAAATATACCTTTCTTTTTAATTGTTTTTAAAAGAAAAATTTTAATTTAAAAATTAAAAAAAAAACTAAAAATAATTTGCTCTTGTTTTATTAATCTATTTTTATATATATCAGATTAAATATAGGAAATTGATATTTCCATACCTTTTTTGATATGCTACACCCATATAGATTGTTTAGTTTTTTCTAAATTTTTTTGAACTTTGATTGAAGATATTTTGATACCTATCTGACCAAATTCGATTAACTTTTTTTTGTTTTAATTGTAGAAAGCGGTAGAATTAAAATAAAAAAGTTGATTAAATTTGATTAGAAGGGTGTCAAGATATCATTGATCAAAGTTAGTAAAATTCTAAAATGTCTATTAAATAAGCTATAGCAAAATATTGTTTACAATCTTTGATCAAAGATATCTTGACACCCAACTAACCAAATTCAATCAAGTTTTTTTGTTTTAATTGTAGAAAGCAGTAGAATTAAAACTAGAAAAATAGTGCTATTAGTGTCCAAAGCTATAGTATTACATATTATAGTTTTTTATAGGCTTCTATTTTGTCAGGCTAATCTGTATTGTTCTGTTTATATGTTTTAAATACTGATTGGCTCAATATTATATGAGCACAATCCAAGACATTTTGTGTATTTATATCTCTATTATAAGTCCTTTGCTATACTTTAGACAATAAAAAAAAAGTTAATTGAATTTGATTAGAAAGGTGTCAAGATATCTTCAATTGAAGTTTGTAAAATTCTAAAACATCTATCAAATAAACGTGACAAAAAATTGGTAACAATTTTTAATCAAAGATATCTTGACACCTAACTGACCAAATTCGATCAACTTTTTTTGTTTTAATTGTAGAAAGCAGCAGAATTAAAAAAAAAGCTAATCAAATTTGATTAGAAAGGTGTCAAGATTTCTTCAATCAAAGTTTGTAAAATTCTAAAATGTCTATCAAATATAAGCTGTAGCAAAAAATTGTTTACAATCTTTGATCAAAGGTATCTTGGCACCCAACTGACCAAATTTGATCAACTATTTTTTTGGTTTAATTGTAGAAAGCAGTAGAATTAAAATAAAAAAAAGTTTATCAAATTTGATTAGAAAGGTATCAAGATATCTTTAACCAAAGGTATAAAATTCTAAAATGTCTACCAAATATAAGCTACAGCAAAAAATTGTTTACAATCTTTGATCAAAGATCCCTTGACACTCTTCTAATCAAATTCAATCAAGTTTTTTATTTTAATTTTACTGCTAACTACAATTAAAATAAAAAAAGTTGATTGAATTTGGTCAGTTGGGTGTTAAGATATCTTTGATCAAAAATTGTAAACAATTTTTGCTGTAGCTTATATTTGATAGATGTTTAGAATTTTGCAAACTTTGGTTGAAGGTATCTTGACATCCTTCTAATTAAATTCAATAAACTTTTTTATTTTAATTCTACTGCTTTCTACAATTAAAACAAAAAAAGTCGATCGAATTTGGTCAGGTGATTGTTAAGATATCTTCAAAGTTTAAAAAATTAAAAAAACTAAAACAATCTACATGGGTGTGGCATTATCAAAAAAGAGTGTGGAAATATCAATTCCCTAAAAATAATATAAAGTCAAAACAAAAATAAGTGCATCTAATTGGTTATCAATTAAAGTAAAAATTATATGGGTCATAAACTAGAATAACTACTATTTGAAAAGTACTCTTATATAATAATACTCTCAAAACTATATTGAGTAAATAAAAGTAGAAACATTTATTAGATATTTTTTTAGAGAAGAAGAGGGTCTAAAAAAAACAAATCCTATTATGGATGGATTTAAATTTGATTAGTTAATTTTGTATAAGTAAGGAGGAGAAATAGATATCTTAAGAAATAAAAATAATCTAATAAATGTCTCAAGTTTTAAAGAATTTAATTCGTGATTCGCCTATAAATAATAGAAATCATATATGTAATATATAGTAAAAAGTGGGGATAAGTAAAGTTTTTTAGTAAATGTTGGAATCTGGCTGTTCCTCCTTCTAAAAGTTGTTTTCTGTCAAGTAAACTTTTAGTGTGCATCTAATAAAAGTTGTAGAGCTAATTTTTCTGATCCCAATAGTAGTAAAATCATTAAAATTTACACAATATAGCATGGGATATAAGCATTTTAATCTTCGCAACTATATGTTTTTTCTTTGTTTATTTAAAGGAAAAAACATATAGTCGCAAAGATTAAAATGCTCATTTATCATGATATACTAGGTCAATTTTAATGGTTTTACTACCATTAGAATCAGAAAAATTAGCTCTACAATGTTTATTAGATAAACATCAAAGGTTTAATTGACAGAAAAAAACTTTTAGAAGGAGGAACAGCCAGATTCCCATATTTAGTAAATTAATATAGTAATTTGCCCCAAAATTTATTATGTAGATCCTATTAATTATAGGCGAATCACGAATTAAACTAATTTTTAAAACTCCAAAGCTATATCAAAATCCCAAAACAATATCAAATAAAACAATATCAAAATTCCAAAACCTCAAAAATATATCAAAGTTCTGAAACTATAGTCAATTCTCTCTATTCCAAACTGTCCGTTCTTATATATAGAATTGGTCAAAAAGTTCAGTTCTCAAAGAGTTACTACAGCATGATGCTAATCCGAACTTTATAATAAAATTTACACATGTTATAGAGTTTTGCATTCGGTTTTCACAGAGTTTATTAAGGTTTGGATTAAAGAGGTTCGGATTAGAGAGAGGTGACTGTATATCAAAACTTCAAAACTATATAAAACTTTAAAACTATATTAAACCTAAAAATACTAGTAAAATAAAATTAAAGCAATAAAATAATTTCACTATTATGAGTAAAATTTATATTGAATTGGTGAAATTAGTAAAGTTAATTTCATTAGCATAGAGGTTGGAACCAGTTATTGTAATTGGATTTATAATTGGGTTTAACCAGTTATGACTTATAACCAGGTTGAAAAGTTTTTAAATCGATCAATTAGTTTTATTATAACTCAAAAATAAAGTAAATTGTGTTTCCGCATTATTTCAGGTCAAATATGGTAAATTTGAATTCGGGATATTTCCCAAATTATATGGGACAATCCAAGCCCGATAATAATTAGAGTCATTTTGGGATATACCCTGGATAAAATATCATAAATTTTTTAAGACCTTCAGATAAAGGGACAAGTTACATACAGTGATTATAGTATAATTTTAACTATCATATAAAGAACTATCAATATAAAAGACGGACACAGAAGATGACTGCGTAGATATTTATGGGATGACTGTACATTTTATTATATTTATTAATAATATTATATATATATATTTATAAAGATTACCACCGATACCTCATTATTCATGTCAGCAGATTGAATTTCTCTGTTTAATTAATGATATCAAGTATGTATTCAGTATATATTGTATGTGGATTTGTTTCCTTCATGCATGAAAAAGGTATGAGTTCTGAAAAAGAAATTTTTTTGTCCCATAACTTTTGGGTAATAAAATCTAGATCATTCATGATTTCATTTGCAGTTGGCCGCTTTGAAGGAATATAATTCCAACATTTCTCTATTAAATCAATTAATTCTTGTGGAGTGCCATCAATAAACTTGGGACGAAGACCATAAATGATCTCTAAAATAAGGAATGCATCATACTCTCGATCACAAAAAGGTTTACAACCATTAATCACTTCCCACATAATCATTCCTAAACTATAAATGTCAGATTGTTTAGTATAATGACCGTGTTCTAGCACCTCAGGAGCAACATATGGAATTATACCATAAATTTGATTATGATTATAAGACATATCTGCTAGCTTGCTTACACCAAAATCACTGATTTTAGCACAACCATCATCATTAATAAGTATATTTCCACTATGGAAATCACAGTGAATGATATCTTTCTGATGAAGATTCATAAGACTCCAAGCTATAAATTTTAATATATTCAATTTTTCTTGCCATGATAAAATGTTGATATTGTTTAAAAGAAAATGATGTAAATCCCCGTGTAGTGCTAATTTCATGACAATTATAAATTTTTTAGTTTTCGGATCTCGACAGATGCCATAAATTTCCTGGAAATGTAAATCAGAGAAATTTTTTCCGCAGCGAGTATAGACCATTAACTAAAAAAAAAATAAACAAATAAATAATTAAAATTAAAAAAAATTAAACAAGATACTGTATTTAATTTATATGTTTCTAATTACTAACCTCATTTAAAAAGGCAGAGTCCATATTTTTAGTATCTTCAATAACTTTAAGAACAACGTCAATTTCATTTTCATGATCACATTTCCAGGTTGCTTTATAGATTGCGCTAAATCCTCCTTTATTGATACAAGTAAGATCGGTGAATTGATCGAATGGAATTTTAAACATGAAGGTCGAATGTTCACTATCATGAGTATGTTCCCCTTTGAAAAAATCATCAATCAATTTATTATCAAATAATAATTTGTCGTGATGAATGTTTCGATGTACATTCATATTATAGAAGCTTTAAACTCGTAATTGCCTTTTTTAATAACAAATTTAAATAATTTTATAAAATCGAATTTATATATTTTGTAAGCGGGAACAGAATTTAATGTGAAGGTTAGAATTTTTTTTTATCATATTTCAATTTAAATAGATCCAGATTTAACTTTACTAATAACATATGGGGCACTACAGCAAAAGGTGGCTATGGGATAAAAAAAAATTTTCGTAAAAACTTTATTTTTGCAAACATTAGATTATTTAGAACACAATATTAAAAAACTACAGAAAACTTTTTTAAGCCCATAGTCACCTTATGCTGTGGGGCCCCCAATGTATAAAAATCAAGAATTTTTTCGGCTAACTATAAAATTTGGTCGCTAACGCTAATTGCAGCATAATCTCTATAATATCAAATATAGATATTGCCAATTTTGGCTTACACAAAAAAGAATGCATGCATATGATATTTATTTCGGTTTTTTGGTCATACCGTATCAATAGCGATAAATTTTTATTAAAACACATCGGATCTCTTACAGTATAGGTGACATTTATACTAAATCAATGAATCAATAATACATTATATTAATGGTGTCACCTATACTGCAAGAGTTCCAATGTCATACATGCATTGATTTCTCTGTATAAACTTACATGTTCCTCAAGTTTAAAAACAAATGTGGACCCGTTTCAAGATTTTAATCTTTATTTCAGTTTTTTGGGCATACAGAATCAATAGCGATAGCGATAAATTTTTATTAAAACACATCATACGTAATGTATGCATGCATGCATGATTTCTCTGCATGCTCCTCAATTTTACTAAAAAAGTGGGCTCGTTTCAAGATTTTTAATCTTGCTTTAGATACCTTTCGCGGTTTTTAACATAAAATGGAATGCTTAGTCACGGTTTTTACCGTTTAATGGAACACAATTGTAAGATTTTTATTAATCGGGGTAACCCATAACGAATGTTTTTTTCAAGAAAATGTTTATTGTTAAAATCTTAAATAAGACATACAAGTCTTTTGACTGTAACGATATACACATCCAAAGATTTTGATTTTTTATACATAGTTTTTAACGCGCATTAAGAAAATTAATGCATGCATACAGAATCCTTTGATTAGATATCATAATTATAATAAATACAAAATTAGAGATGTCATATTACTTGCCAAAATCGGAAAATATTGCTGTATTTTATTATTTTGTTATCATTTCTGTAAATTGGAAATAAAAACTTATTCTATTATAGATGTAAAAAAAAGATTAGTTAAAGAATTTCGAAGAAGTTTTTTTAATTCTACTATATGAAACTTTAAGTTGTCATCATAAGACTTTAAAAAACTTTATGTTGTGTGACGCGAAAATGTCCGCCAGAATTTAAATTTTGCACATTTGTTTACAAAAGAGAATTAATGCATATATGGCGTTACATTCCAGTTTCTTTATTCATACGGAATCAATATAATCAAACTTTTATTTATTATTTGCTTAGAAACTTGTTAATAATAATTACTATGATAAATCATTTAAAATGACCACAAAAATATAAATAAATGAATATACCGATACTCATAGCATTGTCGATTTTGTGTGGCATGAATAAAAGAAATGTATCTTATGCATGCATTAATTCTTGTGGAATAAAAGAGCTGCATCATATGTATGCATTAATTCCTGTGGCCAAAATATTAAGAAAATGCTGAATTAGCTTAGCCGAAAAAAAATTTATTATAATTCAGCTATAGTAAAACTTCGTAAGTTATGTATAACATTATAGAAAAATTAGATATTACACTGCCTGTCAAAATCAGAAAATATTGCTGCATTTATTATATGCAAGAGTTTCTATAAAGATCTTTAATGAAAGGACTTTTTATAACAGATCTTTACAAGTGTGTTTCATAAAAATCTTTAATGTACGGATTTTTTTTTCATACAAGATTTATCCATGTCCTTTAATGTATTAATTTTGTTATTATCTCTGTAAATTGAAAACTAAGATAACAATTAAAGGATATCAAACCTTATTCTATTTTAAATATAAAAAAAATTTTTTTTATATAAAATTTAGATCGTAATGCTTAATAAATAACTCGTAACGGTACCTACCGCATAATGTAATAATATATATATTTTTGTTTTTCAAAAAATGTTGTTACTTGAACCCTTAATTAAGACATATAATTTTACTATTGAAAATAAACAATTCAATATTGAAGTTTGCTATTTATCACCACCGGTGATCATCACCGGTGTTCAATTTGCCAATTAAAATTCAGGATCAGGTGTAACATGTAGATCAATTTTTGTGTAACAAAAACAAAAAATTTTTAAAAAATTCCTAAAATTGCTTCTAACCTAAAATTTTGCCTATGAACTACTTTTTTTATGCAAAAAAAAAATTTCTCATAAAATTTTGGTATAAACTATACCCCCTGCCCCATCCCAGTTCTCACCCTTACTCTAATATTAAAGAGATTTAATTTTTATTTAGTTTGTTTTGTTTATTTTGTTTTATGCATTGTAGATCACCAGTGATGATCACCAGTGGTAATTTTCTTCAATATTTTATGTTAATTTGTGTGTATATAAAAAACAAATCATTGTCCTTAGCAGGGAGGACTTTCGTATTTTTCGGAAATGCACGGGTCTGATCATGAGGCAGTTGACCAATCATAAAACAGTTTTTAGCCACGTGATACACTTTCAATGAAAACAGATAGATAATCATTAAACATATTACAATTTCTTTCGTAACTTCGAAGCAAACTAACTCGCATTGTAAATGAATAAAACTATTCACTCAGGCTAAAATATAGCTTATAAACACAAGAGCTTTATTGAAAGTTTCTTATAACAAGTTACACGCCCTTTATTCCCATTTTTTATACTTCATCTATAATTAACAAACCTATATATAAAATGCAGAAATGAATCAAACGTCTTATAGAGGATACATATAACTTTCGAAAAACAGTCTACATAAATTTATAAATGAAAAAAACAAGTTAATTATTTGGATAACAAAAGAAAAAAGACAAAAAAAAAAAAAAACAAAAAAAAACGACGTTAAAAGTTTATAAATTAAGCAAAACAATATATTTTTATTACCTTCTGCTTAGACCCGAAAAATTCTGGTTTTACAGTATAAATACTTGTGTAACATCGATCCCGGAAATCATCGGAAACAAAAGTCCCCCCTGCTATTGTCCTTACTTTAACGTGTGATCTAGCTTAATTTCTAATTGATCTCTTTGAGCCAATAGATGTTATTAGTTATTAGAAACATTTCCTTAGGCGGGATGGTTACATTCGGCATGTGAATGCTGAATTTTCTTGATTTGATAATCAATTTAACGTTAAATTAAACATAATACGATATGTACCATACAACATGCAGTACATATGAATTATTATTTCCGTCTTAAATGCGAATGTTAATCTTGGCAATTGTGTGAATTTGGACATATAAAAATTTATTTGGACAAATTTGGACAAATTTGGACATGTAAAATTTTATACGTCCATGCCCAAAACTCCCCCTTTTTGTGTACCTTGTCGTTCATGAGCTGCCCCATTAAGTAAAAATATTCCCGGTCCAATTTTATAAGGAGGCCAAAGTTTCTTTTTGCCAAAAAAAAAAAAAATTTTCGGCCAAATTATAATTTTGAAGATCATCGGCCTAAATGAAGTTAATGCAGGCCAGTTGTCTAATTACGTAACTTACGTAACGGCGTCGCCCTGAGTGATTCCCTTTTTAAGGTAAAATCTGATCACAAGTATATTATAAAGAGATCCAAAGTCGCATAACGATAACAATAAGCACATTTAATACGTATAAGTCACAATTATAAAAGTCATAAAGTTACATGTGCATTAGAACCATGAATGGTGAAAAAATTTTATATTTAAAAAAGTTTTATAACAAAAAATATGCGTATCGAACATTTAAATGTTGCAGTTAGAGATGCGATCCGTAAATTACAATACATATAAATAAAAACTGTAGTTTATTTAAACCTACTACTTTTTATTTATAGTTTGCACCTCTAGTCGCAGCTGATGATGGAAATCAGGGTCTCTATTTGAAAATATAAAAAATATAAATTAACCCACTTACCAACATCCATTTACAGAATCAGCCGTAACATTGTTGAAAACGATTGAAAAACGAAATGTCTGGTTATGAAACTTTCCAAGGTAAAATTGTTGCGATACAATGTACATTCTCAATTATTTTTTATTTTATTTTTGTACTGATCTTCGTTAAAAGAATCACGCTGTTTGTTGATGATAAGTTTATCTTAGTGTAGTCAATTATTGATATAAAAGTCTGGTTTAAGACATTCAAAATTGTAACACAAAGATCAAGCGTAATTTTATTGACCTAAATAAGATTGCTTTTTGTAAAATTCCGGTAATAAAAGACTATGAATCCCACGTGGTTCCTATCGTCGACTAGATGATTTGCAACTACCTAGACATTAACAGTTATGTACGTTTTACGTTCGTGCATACGTACGTTTTGCATTCTTTTTTCTTTTAAACATGTGATATTATAAAAAATACTTTAAAATTTCTATAACAACATAAGGAATTAATTGATTTATCCAAGTGAATAGGTAATGTTAATAAAAATTTCGGCATATTGTTGTGTGTGTGCATAATTTATTTACCAAATTGGGCAACCTATACACGGGGCGTTAAATACGGAATAATATTTTACTAACTCCCATCTCTAGTTCACTCAATGGATCGGATGCAAAATTTTAATTAGTCGGAAATTGAATAAATTAATCAAGTGAATTACCAATTCGATGAACGAATCGGCGAGATACAAACCTTCTTTGTTTTAGGTCGCATTTACGTATAATCTAACGACTCAATTATGCATGTTTTTAAAAATTGAATCCGGTGCCTAAGAGAAAGTTTGGCTTTTCTTGGTATCGCTCATAAAAAAAAAACTTCGAATATATTAAAATATAATAAAAATTCGTATGTACTAGTACCCCCAAAAAAATTTTTTAACGTACGTACGTACTATCAAAATTTTGCTAATTTTGCTAATTTTCGTACGTCTATACATATTTGTACTATCTGTTATCGTACTGTACGTACTACTTTCTATCTTTATTACTATATACTATGCTAAATTAAATTCAATATTTTTAAAACAACATATAATTCTTAACTTGTTTTTTTTAATATAGATTCTAAAAAATTATTTTTAAACATATACGTTTAGTACATTTTTTTATCATACTTTTAAATATCTTATTAAATATATAGAAAACTATAAAAACTTAAAATCATAATAATCTACTTTAACCCTCTAAATTCTGAATCAGGAAATTAAATAGATGTATACGGAAGAAAATTGTAAATTTTTTTTAAATATATAATACATTTAGTACATTTTTTGTAGTATCTTATTAAAATATATAAAAACTATAAAAACTAAAATCATAAAAAAAGAGAATAACTCTAAATTCTGAAATCAGCAAATTAAATAGAAGCATATGGAAGAAAATTGTAAATTTTTTTTTTTTTAAAAAAAAAAAAAAAGATTAAAGATCACCCAATTCGAAATAAATACATAGAATTAAATTAAACACCCAATACTAAGATATCAATAAATAAAAATTGAATCTTAAATAAGCATGTCAACAATTGGAAAATTCAAAAGAAGCGTCAAATAGTTGCTCTTCTGATACAACTATCTTTTTGAAAGTGTTGTCTCCAAAAGTCTGGAGATTTGAATTTTTTCATACATCTATCGCACTGATGATAGGTATGTCCATTTTCTCGACCAGTTATAGGAGGCCGTTCTCCAGAATCAATTATATGATTTACAGGTTGTTCAGGAACGGTGATATGATCAAGAAAAATGCTATCGCCTAAAATAAGAAAAAATTAGTTTATTGTTTTGCAAAATTAAAAATTTTTGATTGGAAATAAAAATAATTTTTTTACCTGATTCAGAATCATAGCGATAGTAATATACATCGGTAAGATCATAAATGTATTTTAATACATTTGATAATGATAGAATGCCATAATCATCTGGATTATATAACATCGATGAGATTGAAATCATACGGTATAGTATTAAGTTGCAATGAATAGTAAAATTACATTATTTATAAATAACGTAGTTTTATTATTACATTTGTTTTTTTTTTGGGAGGCATAAAATTAAAAATTTTTTTTACTTGGTCTAGCATCGCAATAGTTTACTAAAACTGAAGTTGTTTGACCAGAAGGAGCAATTGAAAGTAAATTTGGAGAACAATCATCACCGTTGTAGCCTAAAGTTAAAAGGAAGAAATTAGATTATGTTGTTGGCAAGCTTATTTGAAGATAAAAGTTTTTACCTTCTCTAAAATCGTAGTAGTTTACTACGGTTGGGATATCGGATTGCACTATATTTAACACATTCGATATGATGTCATCACCTAACGCTAATATCAATGAAAATAAAAATTGTAAATTTGCACAATCAATCGAATATATAATTGGTAAAATGAAAATTTTTTTACTTGTTCTAAAGTCATAATAGTTGATTGTTGGATGATAAGAAATAGGTCCGGCAGAAGATGACGATAACCTTGGAGTTTCATCATAAATAGTGTAAGCTAATGTTAAAAGATAAAATTTATTATATATTTAGATAAAGTCGCATGAAATTTGTTCTGTCGGATGACTAAATTTATTTTCGTCCAGTTATTATCATGCAATTCAATCGATTCACTTCAAAATATTTTTTCAAGATAAAATGAATGTAACCTCATTGTAAAAAGAAAAACTTGTCTATTTGTTTAGAAGAATAAAAATTAATTTGTCATTTTTGTTTGTATGTATTTAATATGTTCTTCAGAAGAAAAACCTAGAGTATATATTGCAACTTAGGTGGATTATTTATAATATATAGTGTATAACCCAATTTGCCAACACCATTTCGTTGACAGCCCATTTCGCCAATAACTTTCGGTAAATAGTATCAAGTACCCACCGTCAATTTAGTCAAATTTACCGAAAATTACTAGTAGCATAGTCAATGTTAGGTATGTTGCAAATCATATAGTCCGGCGTGCAGTAAAATCCGCTATGATCAGCTTTTACATGAAACAAATAGGAAATTTTACAAAAAGAAAAGCGTAACTTTTGGGGTCTATAAGTTATGCTTTGATTTTTGTGAATTTCAAATGCTTATTGAAGAGTTACAAATTTTGGATGCCTTTAGATGATTTACACCATACAGTCGAACTACTGTATTATATCAATAATTGACTACACTAAGATAAACTTATCACCAACTGTTTAACGAAATACCAGTACAAAAATAAAATAAAAAAAATAATTAGAAAGAACTGTGTATCGCAACAATTTTACCTTGGAAAGTTGCATAATTAAACATTTCTTTTTCAATCGTTTTCAACAATGTTAGGCTGATTCTAGAAATGGCTTGATGGTTGAAATTGAAACTACAGTATTTATAAGATGAAAATTTAATATTTGTTGGTTTTTTTTTTTTTTTTAGTTGTTATTTATAATTAGGGCGATAATATAAGTTTTTAAATAATTAATATGAACCTTTCGATATATTTGGTAATTAATCTTGGATAAAGTCAAACACAAACAAAATTCTCGATTATATTTGGTAACACAAACAAAATCCTCGATTTTATATTTTAAATTTGATGGTCTATCATGATTACATATGATTATATTTGGACATAAACAAAATCCTCGATTTTACATTTTTATTTGATAACACAAACGAACAGATTGAAATGTTCATGACTTAATTTATTATATTTATTATTTACCCAATAATGTAATAAACACAAACAAAATTCTCTTATTAAATATCCGGGGTTACACCTGATTAGTCAAACACATGTCTGAGATCTGTGACAAAGTTACGCCATCATGTCATCAGCAGACCTTGAGCAAATCAGGTGAGATATCCATGCACTTATTTTTTGACAGAATTAAACAAGTAGTTAACGTAGATCAACATGACAAATTAAAACGCACCTATGGTGTTTAAAAACTAGCTAATTAATTACTACGCGTGCTCTAAGTAAAAATGCTTTACGCCCCTAAAAACCCTTCCCAAACCTTAACCCTAACCCTAAATACTAATTCTAGGTAAAAATTTTATATACAAACTTATAATAATTGTAAATGAAAATAAAAAAAAGTACTTGTGAAAAAAAGTACTCGTGAAAAAAAAAAGTACCCGTGAAAAAAAAGTACACGCGAAAAAGTGCTCGTGAAAAAAAAGACGTGAAAAATAAGTATTCGTGAAAAAAAAAGTATTCGTGAAAAAAAAAGTATTCGTGAAAAAAAAAGTATTCGTGAAAAAAAAAGTATTCGTGAAAAAAAATTACTGTGAAAAAAACATACTCGTGAAAAAAAAGTTACTCGTGATGATCATTGGCTTATGATTTGGAAATGACGTTTCCAACAATATGCATATCTGATAATGGTGATTATGTAAATTTTTCGATTTGATTAGTCAGTTCTGATTAATGTTTTATAGTAAAATCTTAGCGTATAAGAGAGAGAGAGAGAGAGAGACAAACCCTACAATTAACACTTTAAAGAACCGAAGTAAATGTTTCATGCCAAATGATTTATTTCAAAGATCATTTTATTAGAAAAATTCAACATAGTAATTTTATAATAAAATCGGTGCATTTTTAAAATGTTATTATTCTGTTCTAATGAAGCAATTTCAATTCTGTAACTTGTAAATGAAATATTAAGAATATTGTTTTAAAACTATGTGGAGACATTTTCTAATTTATTTTATTAACTTCATTAAAATTAAAAATTCGACATTTAAGTTGTTTCTTCCGTTCTATCAAAGAAATTTGATTCTGTAAATTGTAAATGATAGTTTAGTATATAGTATGGTTTTAAAACTATGTAGTTACATTTAATGTTAATATGCAAATTTTAGTAGGTCGATATAGAAATAATGAATATTTTTCCTATTAAATTTTGTTAATTTATAATTTTAATTAAGTTAATAAAATAAATTAGAAAATGTCTCTACATATTTTAAAACTATATTCTTAATATTTCATTTACAAGTTACAGAATTGAAATTATGGATACTTTTCAATCATTTCATCTAACAAGAGTTATAATTTAAGAGAGAATTTTTGATCAAATTTTCATTTTAGTGACCGAAAAAAAAGTAAATTTAAATAAATATACTATATATACTTTAAAATAATTTATTTTTATAGTTGGCGGTTATTTAATATAGTAGATATTATAGTATACGTACATATTTATTCAGTTCGAATTATAAATTTTATTATGTGTGACCATAAAAATGATTACACAAAGAGAAATCATTAATGCATGTAAATACAAGCCAAGATCAAAATATTATTGTTATCGCAGCAATTGATCGTAAAGTATGTAATTTACGCCACCCGAGCCTCAAGCATCGAAATATATTAAGAGATTAAAAACTTGTATGACCAAAAACATCATATGTATGTATTCTTTTTTGTGTAAGTCAAAATGCGCGTCTAAATTATATTTTGATTCTACAATTAGAATTATCTTGATTTTTATAGTAAAAACTGCATGTGTATAACGTTACAGTCAATTAGAGACTTGTATATGTTGTGATTGTACGTACTACTTTATTAAATGCCTATCTTTATTACTATATACTATGCTAAATAAAATTCAATATTTTAAAAAATAACATAATTCTTAACTTGTTTTTTTTTTAAATATAGTTTTTAAAAAAAAATTTTAAACATATAATATATTTAATACATTTTTTTATAATACTTTTAAATATCTTATTAAATATATAGAAACTATAAAAACCTAAAATCATATTATAATAACCTTATTTATGCCTCTAAATTCTGAAATCAGAAAATTAAATAGAAGTATACGGAAGATAATTGTAAATTTTTTTTTTTTAAATATAAAATACATATAGTACATTTTTTGTAATATCTTATTAAAATATATAAAAAACTATAAAAACCTAAAATCATAAAAAAAGATAATAATTTTTTTTATGCCTTTAAATTCTGAAATCAGAAAATTAAATCTAAGCATATGGAAGGTAATTGTAAAATTTTTTTTTTTTTAAAAAAAAAAAAGATTAAAGATCACCCAATTCGAAATAAATACATCACAGAATTAAATTAAACTCCTAATACTAATATATCAATAAATAAAAATTAAGATCTTAAATAAGCATGTCAACAACTGGAAAATTCAAAAGAAGCGTCAAATAGTTGCTCTTCTGATACAACAACCTTTTTTGTAAGTGGTTTCTCAAGAAGCCTGGAGATTTGAATTTTTTCATACAACTACCACACCGATGATAGGTATGTCCATTTTCTCGACCAGTTATAGGAGGCCGTACATGTTGTTCAGGAACGATGATGATATCTGCATGCTGTTGTTCAAGAAAAATAGGAGGTTGTTGTCCAGAAACAATTATATGATTTACATATTCAGGAACTGTGATGTGATCTGCATGCTGTTGTTCGAGAAAAATGCTATCACCTAAAATAAGGAAAAATTAATTTATTGTTTTGCAAAATTAAAAATCTTTGTTGGAAATAAAAATAATTTTTTACCTGATTCAGAAACATAGTGATAGTAATATATATCGGTAAGATCATGAATGTATTTCAATACACTTGATAATGATTGAAAGCCATAATCATCTGGATTATATAACATCAATAAGATTAAAATCATACATTATTACATTAAGTTGTAATGACTAGTAAAATTACGTTATTTATAAATAACGTAGTTTTATTATTGCATTTGTTTTTTGGGTTCATAAAATAAAATTTTTTTACTTGGTCTATAGTCCAAATAGTTTATTATGACTGAATTTTTTTGACCATAAGGAGCAAATGAAAGTAAATATGGAGAACAATCATCACCGTTGTAGCCTAAAATTAAAAGGAAGAAATTAGATTACATTTTTGGCAAGCTTATTCGAAGATAAAAGTTTTTACCTTTTCTATAATCGTAGTAGTTTACTACGGTTGGAATATCGGATTGCACTATATTTAACACATCCGATATGATGTCATCACCTAACGCTAATATCAGTGAAAATAAAAACTGTAAATTTGCACAATCAATCGAATATATAATTGGTAAAATGAAAAATTTTTTACTTGTTCTAAAATCACAATAGTTGATTGTTGGATGATAAGAACTAAGTCCAACGGTAGATGGCGATGACTTTGGAGTTTCATCATAAATAGTGTAGGCTAGTGCTAAAAGGATAGAATTTTATTAGATATTTTGATAAAGTCACATGAAATTTGTTCTGTCGGATGACTAAATTTATTTTTGACCAGTTGTTATCATGCAATCTAATCCAATCGATACATGCCAAAATGTTTTTTTCAAGATAAAATGAAAGTAACCTCATTGTAAAAAGAAAAACTTACTTAAATAATAAGAATTCGCTACGACAGGATGGTCTATTGTTTAGAAGAATAAAAATTAATTTGTCATTTTTGTTTGTATGTATTTAATAAGAAAAACCTAGAGTATATATGGCAATTTAGGTGTATTATTTATGTAATATTTAGTGTATAACCCAATTTAGGGGACGTCTAAAGCGAGTAGATTCTTATAATATATTTTATCGAATTAACTTTGGGGTTAGGGTCATCTTAGATTAGGGTTAGATAAGTTTTAGGAAGTAATATATAAGTAAAATTGCTTCCCGACATTTTTAATTAACCCACCAAGGTAGGTTTAGACTGCCGTTTTTTGTATTTTTCTTGTTTGCTCGCCGAAGATCATCAAAATTCTACAATTTGATTGGTCAGAAGTCACGTGATTCTACTCCGCTTTAGACGACCCCCCGATTTGGCAACACCATTTCGTTGACAACCCATTTCGCCAACAGTTTGACCTGATTTAGCCAATACTATAACTTTCGGTAAATAGTATCAAGTACCCACTGTCAATTTAGTCAAATTTACCGAAAATTACTAGTAGCATAGTATGTCGCAAAACTTACGTTTTTGAGACTCCTGCACTTACTTTTTTGATACTCCAAGATGTACCCCAAAAATTTTATTACTTCTTTTAGATACGGCGATTTTAAAAAAGTCAAGTGACCGCCGCGATTAAAATCGATCAATGGAATTGCAGGTAAGATTCTAATAACTTAAAGTTTTTTTAATCGGAACTAATTTTTTTACTATGTCATTATTATTTGAATTTCTAATAAGAGTTATAGAGAAGAAAATTACTATTCCAATAGTAGTAAACCCATCAAAATTGGCTTAGTGTATTACGAGATATGAGCAAAAAAACTTTTGCGGTGTTTTAAAGCTTTCTAAAAAACTTTAAAAAATCGCGAAAGTTTTTTTACTCATATCTCGTAATACGCTAAGCCGATTTTGATGGGTTTACTACTATTGGAATGGTAATTTTCTTCTCTATAACTCTTATTAGAAATTCAAATAATAATGACATAGTAAAAAAATTAGTTCCGATTAAAAAAACTTTGTCTTTTATTAGAATCTTACCTGCAATTCCATTGGTCGATTTTAATCGCGACGGTCACGTGACTTTTTTAAAATCGCCGTATCTCAAAAAATTAATAAAATTTTTGGGGTACATCTAATGTTGTTAGTCGAAATACTTAATTTAGTCAACTATTTAGGCAATTAGTGTCTAAATATATTTCGACATGGCATTATTTTTTTTTCGAAATGTCAAAAGTCTAAATTTGCCTAAATGTCTAAATAGTTGACTAAATAAATACTATGTGACTAAATGTCTAAATAGTTGACTAAATATAATGCTATATGACTAAATGTCTAAATTAAATAAACAATAAAAATATTATATATGTATATATGTATGTAGCATTAGTATATAATCGTTTTATATTATCAATTTAGAAGTCTAAAATTTTAATAAATGTTCTATGCTTTTAAATATGGTGTTTATTATTAAATCACATGTTATTAAAAATATTAAGCCCATATTTTGTACTTAGCCATTTCTAATGGCTGTATTCGTTGTTAATGCGCATTATTTAATTTAAACTTTAAACTGATAGTTTATACTTACCGGTAGCCATTTTATAATATCTATGTTTGTTATTAATAATACGTATTATTATTTATATAATTTGTTTTAAGTTGTAAATATGAAGATTCTATTTAATTATAGCGTTTTGCAAAAAAAGTGTGACCCTGTGATTTACACAGTAAAATTTTAATTCCATATTGATCATCATTTTCATCAAAAACGTCTATGTTTTATCTGAATCTTAAAAATTGAAAAATCAGCTGATTTCTCGTGATTTTAAATGACACCATGATCTGCAGAAGTCACACATTTTTGCAAAGCGCAATAAGCTCTGGTATGGCTTTAAAACAACCAGAAAACTTTGTACATTGCTTCATATTATTTGTAAAACCTAATAACTTACAGTATATATTAAATAATAAAAATAGAATCTAATCGGGCCACTCAATACAAGAAATAACTATAAAGATTTAGAATTCGATCATCAATTCTAAAACGATTTTGAGGTTTCGATCATCGATTTTGATTTTTAGAATCGATTCGCATCCCTACTTCGTGATATTTACATACAGTTCCGCAGCTGCAATGGCAGTGCAGGGACTGAAACAGATGATGCAGGATGACGCCCCGATTCTCTTTAGCTATATGGGCGTATGTTAGACATCTTGCTTATGCTTGTGTTTTCATATAGTTTAGGACCTTGGGGTTTAGAAAATTTTAGAACCGAGAGGCCAGTAGTTTATGCGTGAGTTGATTGGTATAGGGTCAAATAATTAGTCCTAGACTAGAGGTATTGATGTTAAAGTATGAACGCTAGAGCTTGTTTGGATAGCGAACCTATTACTATATGTTTTTTCATATATATTTCTTAATTTAGACATTTCGACATTATTTAGACATTTCGACATTATTTAGACATTTCGACATAATTTAGGATTTCGATAATATTTAGACATTTCGGCAGCCTAAATATCAAATGTCGAAATATTTCTACAAGCATAAAACAATTTCGGCTAACAACATTAGGTACATCAAAAAAGTAAGTGCAAGAGTCTCAAAAACGTAAGTTTTGCGTCAATGTCTAGGTATGGTTAGGTATGTTGCAAATCATCTAGTCCGGCGCGCAGTAAAATCCGCTTTTACATTGTAAGAAACAAATAGAAATTTTGCAAAAAGAAAAGCGTAACTTTTGAGGTCTTATTTAGGTCTATAAAATTATGCTTTGGTTTTTGCGAATTTCAAATGCTTATTGAAGAGTTACAGTTTTGGACATCTTTAGATGACTGTCAGACTATCATAATCAATTCATATCAATAATTGACTACACTAAGATAAAATCACCAATTGCGTGATTCTTTTAACGAAATATCAATACAAAAATAAAATAAAAAAATAATTAGAAAGAACTGTGTATCGCAACAATTTTACCTTGGAAAGTTGCATAATTATAATTAGGCATTTCGTTTTTCAATCGTTTTCAACAATGTTAAGGCTGATTCTGAAAATGGCTTGATGGTTGACAGTATTTATAAAATTTTTTTTTTTTTTTTTTTTTTTTTTTTTTTTTTTTTTTTTTTTTTTTTTTTTTTTTTTTTTTTTTTTTTTTTAGCTTTTATTATAATTAGGGTGATAATAACATGTAATACTTTTAATGCTTTGTAATAATTATGACTTATATTAAAACTAGTTTAATCCGAGTCGAAAATCTTGTTGATAGTTGTAAACATCTTTATTAAATAAATAAATAAAATCGATTTACATTGTTAGTTCTTTTTTTATTTTCATTGTTTAATTTTATATAAAAGCACGTGAAAAAATGCATGCCCAAATGGTCATTTCAAATAGTCATAAATAAAAAAAAAAAACAAAAAAAAAAAATTCTATATAGTTATTGGATGCTTCGCATCCAATAACGGGAGTTATTTGTAAAATAACTTCATTATCTGGCTGTAAAATTTAATGTGTCAGCTCTGGGCCCCAAAGGGGCCCAGAAATGGAACATTAAATTTTATTGCCAGATAAACAAGTTATTGGTCTTGGCATTCAATAACGGTGTTATCCGGCAGCTTAAGACGACCAGATTGCCAAATAACTTGGTTATTTGGCAATCTGATCATAGTAAGATGACGGATAATATATTTTATTGGATAAGTTTTAATCAACGATTAACTCTGTAAATAACGCGTTACATCATCTGATCTATCAAAAATTTGTCGGAACACGATTTATGTAACAAATAAATTTATTTATACCAAACATTTAAGCATCATTTCTTGTTTATCCTCCAGGATCAGGATTTGCCATTAGCATCTTTGTGCGTTTTATAATAAATGTAAATGAAAATAAAAAAAGCATTTGTGAAAAAAAAAGTACTCGTGAAAAAAAGTACAGTACTCGTGAAAAAAAAGTATTGGTGAAAAAAAAGTACTCGTGAAAAAAAAAATGCTCGTAAAAAAAACAACATATATGTATATCTGATAAAGGTGATTATGTAAATTTTTCGAATCGATCTGATTAATGTTTTATAGTAACTTCTTAGTATATAACGTTACAATTGACACTTTAAAGAACTGGAGTAAAGGTTTGCATTAAAAATCCTTACATTAATAAATTACAGCGAATTTTGAAATTGTAGATACTTTTCAATCAATCATCTAACAAAGAATTCGAAAAAAAAGTAAATAAAACGAACTTAAATAATTATACTATATATTCTTAATGATTTAATATAGTACTGTAGTTACTGTAGTAGATATTATATACTATACAGTATATACTTATTTTTATTGGCGGCGGTTAGATTTAATATAATACTGTAGGTAGTAGATATTATATACTATATATACTTATTTTATTGGTGGCGGTTATAATGATTTAATATAGTACTGTAGTTACTGTAGAATGTAGTAGATATTATATACTATATATACTAGTTGATTTATATAGTACCGTAGGTAGTATATATTATACAGTATATAGTAAGGAATCCATAAAAGGATCATATGATATGCATGCAATTACCTTTTATGCACAAAGTTTATAAATGTTACAAATATTTTCAACAAATATTTCTTAAAAAAAAAACAACCATCATGGTTACCGTTTCTAAAAATCTCTTTAAAATTGTGTTCCATTCAATGGTAAAAACCATGAGAGTTAGTTATTAAGCATTCCATTCTATGGTAAAAACAGTGAAAGATATCTAAAACAGGATTAAAATCTTGAAACGAGTCCACTTTTTTAGTAAAAGTTTTTTAAACTTTTGACAACAACTACCAAACCAAATTTATAAAAATTTTTATTAAATTTGATTTAAGATATTTTAATTTAAAAATTTACTAAGAATAATTTGCACAATTCTATTGACTATGTATATTATGGTGGAGATCACCTAAAGCCAACAAATTTTATATATAAGCGCCAATTTTTTAGCTGCAGTGTAACATGATTAACCAATAAAAATGCAGAAAAATTTAATATAAATTTAAATTTTATTAATAAATTTTAAATTTTGTTAATATATTTAAATTTTGTTATGTTTAAACTATATATAACTTTAAATTGATATAAACTTCTTAAAATAAAAGATACTAAATATTTTTTGTGATTTGATAGTTTAATTAAAAAGCTATTAAATATACAAAAACTTTTTGTAGTTTATTTTATTTTAAAAAAATTATAGAAGTTTAAAAAATTTTATATTTAAAAGTTGATGGCTTTTCGTGATCTGCACCATAGCTTTTTTTTCGGTCAAAAGATTGATAGTTTTGGAACATGTGAGTTTACACAAAGAGAAGCATAACATTACATATGACCAAAAATAAACATCCTATGCAATAATATGTATGCTTTCTTTTTTGTGTAAGTCAAAGTGCACGTCAAATATCTACTATATTTGATTATAGATTATGCTGCATAATTTTGAAGTTAGAGAAAAAAATCTTGATTTTTATTGTAGTAAAATCTGCATGTGTATAGCGTTACAGTCAAAATTAAAAACTTGTATATGTTATGAGTGAAATAGAATTAAAGTTAATTTGGGATCTATTTAAGTTGAAATGATAAAAAAAAATCTAACCTTCACATTAATTCCAACTTCTATAATTCTGAATAACTTAAATTCTATTTCCACTTACAAAATATATAAATTCGATTTTATAAAATTATTTAAAATTTGGTATTAAAAAAGGCAATTACAAGTTTAAGCTTCTATAATATAAATGTACATCGAAACATTCATTGCTTAGGGTTAGGGTTAGAGTTGTGATTGGTTAAGTTAGGGTTAGGGTAAATCGTGAGAGAAGCATTTTTTGTTAGTAATACAACAGGGGTTACTCTAGTAAAATTTTGAGTTATTATCAATTTTATAAAATGCGATTACAGTAGCCATGGCTACAAATATAATAATTCATAATAAAATTGATCAATTTAAAAATTTTTAACCTGGTTATAAGTTATAATTGGTTAAACCCAGTTATAAATCCAATTACAATAACTGGTCCTAACCAGTGTATAAAATCTGATCCCAAAGGTATATGAATCTTGTGCACATTGTACACATAATTTATGTGAACAATTTTAAAAACTTGTGCACTATATAGCTTTGTTATAATTAAATTTATATAGATAAATCTAACATATATACAATAAATTATGTGCACTATGTGCTCTATGTGCACAACTTCTAATGTTACTAATGATTTTGGTGCACTATTTAGCCCAAAAGTATGTGAATTCTGTGCACATTTCTAGCCAAAAATATGTGAAACTTTTTAAAAACATGAGCACATGAGCACATTGTGCACATAGATTTTATACACTGGTTCTAACCTCTATGCTAATAAAATTAATTTTACTAATTTAATTTTACTCATAATAGTAAAATTATTTTGCTACTAGAGATAGTAGTTGAATTTGGATATATATTTATATTTGGAACAATCTAATTTTAAATAAATCCAGATTCAATTTTTTGAATTTTTGTATCCAGATATATTATAAATCTGAATATTATATATAAATCTAAATAGAAAATAAGTTTGGATAAAAAATAAATCTGTATTGAAAATAAATTTGAATAGAAAATAAATCTGAATAAAAAATAAATCTAATGTTACAGTAGGAAGGCCTTCTTTAACTCTTTACTATAACAACGACATGGCTACAGGGATCCTTTATTAGTTTATAGCGGTGTCCAAGAGGTAGGTATAATTCCTTAGTCTGTAAGAAATTATACTCTTCTCTAAGTGCAGTTCGTTGAGTATTCAATGAGGAATTATCAATTTTTCTATTACTTGATAATAAACTTGGTGTTATTCAGATAAATAGTTTCTTTATTAATAATCTAAGATAGGGCTATCCTTAGGTTCTGTTCCTAAGAAATCCCAGTACAAGATGTATAATAAATAGAAGGAGTAGTGGAGTGACTTTGTCTAGTTTGACTAAGGGAAATTCTGTGTCTTTAAATACATTTTAGAATAAGCGTTATAAGCATTGATTTACAATGATAAACACTATAATCTACAAGAGCAACATAAGCGTTATAAA